>KL659896.1:96183-127564 GCA_000732775.1 Stachybotrys chlorohalonatus IBT 40285 | reverse complement strand
CGTTGTCGTGCCGCGCCTACACGTCGACGGAGAGACGGCAAGACGAAGGATTGTGCGCTAGGCGGTAGGCGAAACGCGACGGATTCGCAATACTTTATGCGCTCCGTTTGTCCTGCTGTTTCCGAAGCGTCTTGCAGGGCTTGAGATTGTGCATGGTGCAAGGTGCATGCAGATGCAAGGGCATGCAGGGATGCATCCTGTAGTTTCTTGGCTGGACAAATTCCCGCAGCTGCAGGCAGAGAAGTCTTTTGAAATTGGCCCCCCCTCTTCTCCGCTTCCATCACGTTGCATTCTTCTGGAAGAGGGTTGCTGCAGATTCCAGGAACCAGAACACCGGGAAGCCGTGCGGTTGACTCGGACGGTATATCATACTCGGTTGCTCGCCCGCCGGCACTTGGGCCCACGCTTGTTGCGGCTCTTAAACAGCCGTCGGCTCTGGCGTCTACGGCTCCCCAGGATTGCAGGGACCATCAGGACGCTATTCGAGCCATAAATCTATCCAAATTGGCCACTGCAGAGCGTCGCCCATCCTTGCTAGCTTGGCGGAAGGCTTCCCGTGTTTGGTAAGGTGCAGAAGCCGTGCTGGCCCTTTGCCACTACTCGTCGACTGCCTGTGGCCACCCTCTCCGTTGTCAGCGGGCAGACTGTCCTCGTAACTGGCCACTGCCATGGGCTCCAATTCGATAGCGCAGCTTCTTCTCCAGTCGTTCATCATGGCTGCACCCGGCAGACAGGTTGCCGCTATTGCCATGGAGGGGGAACTGTGGCTCAGCCTTGGGTCTATTGATCAATATTTGGTCCTCGCGGTAATTGAGCTGACCCTTGCCACTCGGCATCTCGGGGCCTTGGACGACGCCTCGCCTTGCCTTTAATAATGGCTGCTTCCCGTGTTCCCCTCACTCTGCCACGAGGGAATTGCGGCTCAGTCTTATTGCTCATTGGCTCGTGACATCCTGCGCAAGAACCGTCACTCGACTTCCAGAAGCAGCACACATCGCGAACATGGTTCGTTCGCTTCAAGCTGTTGCCTCGGCTGCGGCAGTCCTTTGCGCCGGCCTCAGCAACGCGCAGTCCACCGGATACACCAGCGTACGTTGCCCTACCTAACAAGACCAAAAAGCTCGTCTAACAAGTCCTCGTTGGTGTAGTGCGATGCTATCGTCGACGCTGGCCTAGGCGAGCGCTTGTTCCTTGGCACTGGCGCAACCGCCGCCAACTACAGCGAGAGTATCCTGTCCTACTACAGCGGCACCCAGCGCGAGATCACCCCCTTCTGCGTCTTCCAGCCTCACAGCACCGAGGAGGTGTCCCTTGCCGTCAAGGCTCTGGCCCCCCTGAGCGCCGCCGGCAAGTGGAACATCGCTGTCCGCTCCGCCGGCCACAGCGTCTGGAACAACAACAACATCGCCCAGGGCATCACCATCGACCTGCGCCGCATCAACCAGACCACCGTGCACAACACCACTTCTTGCAAGGGCACTGCCGTCGCCTCCATCGGCGCTGGTGCTCAGTGGGGTCCCGCGCTGCTCGAGATTGAGAAGTACGGCCTCACCATGACCGCCGGCCGTGTTGGTAATGTCGGCGTTGCGGGCCTGACGCTCGGCGGTGGTCTGTCCTTCCACTCTGGCCGCCGCGGCCTGGCCTGCGACGACGTCGTCAACTACGAAGTTGTCCTGGCTGACGGTAGTATCGTCAACGCCAACAAGACCAGCAATGCTAGACTCTTCAAGGCCCTCAAGGGCGGCGGCAGCAACTTCGGAATCGTGACGCGCTTCGACTTTGCCGCCTTCCCTGGTGGCGACATCTATGGCGGTACCGTCTTCTCGACATGGGATCAGAAGGACGCCATCGTGGACAGCTTCCAGCAGGTTATTACCGACGTCGCCGTGCGACCTTCTGACAGCGAGATCCTGCTGTTCCGCTGGGACCCTGCGGCCGGAGGCATCATGGTGGGCGCTATGCCCGTCAGCACTGCCAACAACGCTTCCTCCCCTATGTTCAAGGTGTTTGACGATATCCCCGTCATCTACAGCGGCATTGCCCACCAGACATACGGTGAACTTGCCATGGCTACCTGGGACAGCGGCGGCCAGCGCAACATCTGGTTCTCGCTGTGCTTCCACAACGACCGCCGTGTCATCGACAAGGCCGAGGAGTTGATGCATGGACTCATCAGCGACACCGAGGCCTTCATCCCCGACAACTCGGCCAACCTCATCTGGGTCTTCCAGCCTCTCGCCAAGGCTTACGGCCGCAACAGCGCCAACAACGTGGTTGGTCTTGACACGACCCTCACCAATGACTCCATTGTCTGGCTCGGGGAGGCCTTCTGCGACACTGCCATGCAAGAGGCTTTCTTCCAGGCTCGCCTCGGTGCCATCTCTGCCGAGCTGGAAGCCTATGCCATTTCCATTGGCGCGAACACCCAGTGGCGTTACATGAACTACGTCAACCCTGCTCAGGACCCTATTTCCTCGTACGGAGCTGAGAACGTTGAGTTTATCAGGGACGTGGCCAATGAGTACGACCCTACGGGTTTTTTCCAAACCAGGGTCAGCGGCGGCTTCAAGATCTCTGCCCTGTGATCGTGGACTCTCAGCAGTCGGCCGAGGATGGAACATACCGTTTTTAATGATCTTCTACAGTACATATTTTACAAGCCTATCGTGGATGAAAGGAGCGATGCACATACTTCTACTTACGACTCTCATTATTCCAGATAGATGACGATACCATGGTTGGCATTCGTGTATAGAACAGAATTGATACAATTGCCCTTGAAGCACTATACATGCAATTATTGTCACTCAAGTAACAGCAGGCATTACTTGTAAATGCTAGTTGATCACGGTAAAGGGCACACAGGATGAGAATGACAACTGCCACTTGGCTTCTCAAAGGAAAGGCATAGTATTCATCACTAAATTCCGAACACAAATTCTAGAAGGGCATTACATTGGTACTCCTTGCAACTGCTCTAATTGCCGTCAAGCTCCCTCAGGGCCTGGACCCTTTTGTCCGCAAGCAGCAACAGTCGATCAACCGGGACCTTGCCCATGCTCTTTAGCGACAGCAGCTGCGCCGACTTGATCAAATTCTTGATCTCTCTTCCATTCAGCTTCAGCTGCGACAGCTTGTCCAGCGAATCATCCGTAATCTCAAACTTGTCACGCCCAGCGCGGTTGATGAAGTTCTCCCACACCTGGCGGCGAGCATCAGGGGTGAGGTCGTGGTACGGCAGGAACAGATCCACGCGCGACTGGAAGGCGTGGTCGATGCTCGAGATGCGGTTCGTGGTGAGGAAGAGAATGCCCTGGTAGTACTCGAGCTTGGTCAGGAAGATGGAGACGAGCTCGTTGCGGGCTAGGGATTCGCTGGTGCGCTCGCCGAGGAACACGTCAGCCTCGTCGAGAAGGAGCATGGCATTCCACATGCGGCAGAGCTCGAGGGCGCGCTCGAGGGCTTCTTCGACCTCGGATGGCTTGGTGCCCAGGTCGCCGGCGCTCATCGAGTACAGAGGGACGCGCGACCGCTCGGCGACAGCTTCGGCGGTGAAGGTCTTGCCTACGCCAGGAGGGCCGAACATCAGAATGATCAAGCCGCGGCCCTTGTCCGCCACGAAGTCGTCAAATTCGGACGTGCACTGGCTCTTGTTCTCGACAAAGGTCCAAGCCAGCTCTTTCTCGTCGCCAGGAAGCACGAGCTTCTCGAACGCTTCGTCGTTCCAAGTCATGCCCTGCAGCTCGGATACATTGAGCTCGCAGAAGCCTTTGGACTTGAGATCGTATCCCTTGACCCAAGGCGTGGTCATGAGCAGCTCGTCTTCGGTCAGAGGGTGAACCTCCTCAAAACGCTCGGCTGGGCCCTTGGCCTTGGAACCTGTCTCGACTTGAGCAACGGCAAAGGCGGACTTATATCCATCCGAATCGAGAGATTCGCTTTCGTCAACCTCTTCGTCATTGTCGTCTTTGGGGGGCGCGGCGGCGGCAACGGGGCGAAGTGTTGGTTTGACGATGTTGCAACTGCGATAGTAGGCGTAGGCATCGACACATACCTTGCCAGCCACCTACTCCAGTTAGGACTACCTCATGAGTGATGGTTACCATAAAAAAACATACCGGTCTCTGCTCCGGCTTCTCAGTCTCGAGCAAGATCTTGGTGCCATTGGCAATCTCAAAATGGTATCCTCGAAGGCGAGCCCACTTGCGACCTCGCTCAATCATCTCGGTCCTGATCTTGGCGCTATCGGGATGGAAAGATAGAGGGAAGACCGGCAGACCAGTGACTTTCTTGAAGCCCTCGTATTCCCAAATAGTCAACGAAGTCGTGGTCCAGCCAGAGGTCTCGCCGTTCCAGTCCAAGAACTCCATATCAATGACTTGCAAACGGACATGTTAACACAAATTTTGGGGGGAAGAGATTGATAGGCTTACCCCAGCCCTCCGGGTTGCAGCGATCCGCAGGGCGCTTCTTGTACTTGACAACTCTGCAGATGGTGTCGACGCCGTAGAACTTGGTCTTGACGATGGAGCTGGGTGGGAAAATCTGCCACACATTTTCGAAGCTCACTTTGCCGGTCGCCTGGGTCTGGGCAAGGGAGAGAACAGAAGAGGCAATTATGGGCGTCAAGAAGGCAAGCAGTGCGGCGGCGGCGTTGCGCACAGGACCTTTCTCGGCCGTCAGGTAGTAAGTCTTGAGCTTTCCCCATCGGTGGACCAAGGGCATGAAGGGAGGTTGAAAGGTGTAGTTGATGAGTTCCAAGTCCAGATCTTGATACTTGGCCAGAACGCTTTTGAGGACCTCCCGCATGGCAGGGTCTTGGACGGTGATGGAAGCGGTGACCCAATGCTTCTTGATGTAGTCGTGTCGATGGACAATTGGTACGTCAGACGTGCGACTGGTGAGGTTGGCCGTCTCATCATCGACATTGTCGAACTCGGCCCAGCGGGCGGGACACGAGTTGTACTGGCACTGATGCTTGTACCACTTGCTGACAAGACGAGAAGGGTAACCAAGCTCAGCGGCCTGCATCTCGCCAAGGCTGGTCTTCTTGAGAGGCTTGACGTCGCTGGCGCCCTCAAGAACCTTGATGAATTTTGCAGCCTCAGACTTGTTGTCCACCCGCTCAGTCTTTGCCTCCTTGACTTCCTTTGGCTCGTTCACGTCTTCATAGTCGGACTCTTCATCCTCGGTGATAGGATCGTCATGGTCTCCACGCGATAAGCAAGGGCAGCTGGGCTTGGATGGGGGGAAGAGTTGACATACCGCTTTCTACAGGCGGAACCCGGTTGGCGGTTTGCTTCGATCTCGCCATAGCTATTGTTGAAGGGAAGTGGCTTTGGTTTGAGTGGGCTTTAGGAAATTGAGTGTGATAGTGGTGCTTAGGATGATAGAAGGAAGTTTGATGATGAAAAGGAAAAGTCACAAATTTTGGAAAGCGAGCCTTGGTGCCATTTTTATAGACTCGAGAATGTGCAAAGAGACTCTGGTAATGCATGCAAATTAAAGCAATTCCGACTCTATCGCAGCCTCGTTTACCACGTTGAGGTCTAGGACTACCGGTCAGAGTCTTAGTTGCCTGCGGATCTTCGAACAGTCCTTGTAATAACAGCCAATGGTTGTTGAACCAGCTGCTGCAGGGGTGGTGGATGCCTGGGCGTCTGCCTGCTGCACATCGTACAACCCCACCAGAGCTTGCCTAAACCGGGCAAATTCACAATCCTGCATTGTTACACCGCGAACACAGTAAGAGTCATAGTCTAATTGACCAACCAGACGATTCTGATATGTGACACAGGAGGCTCTAGGCAGGCAGATCCACAAGTCGGAGGATGCTCGATCCAAATCTGTGGGGAAGTGGCTCTTGGCATATCCGTAAGCCAGTACCGAAGTACATTTCGATCGATGCACCGGCATCATCTTTGAGCTAGAATTATTGACCTATCGGCTTGCACAGTCACGTTGGGAGAGACATTCTTGATCGACAGAAACGGCTTCAAGCTGCTAAATGACAGACCCCAGCCTGAGGCCGGTTTGTAAACCTCTGCAAGACCAATCCCACGCTGACAACGCATCTTGTCTCCGTACTCACTCGTCTGCTCCCATATATCACCGTGAATCACCTTAATTCAAGCGGATCATTCATACGCAAGCTGCAAAGGTGCCAACTGTCGGTGAACTAGAGCCAAACCGCATTCACATGACGATGCATTAAGTCTGTCTGGCTCTGATATGATGCTGCCACTAATCAAGATAACGGGAGTCTTTTGCTCAAGGCCAGCGCAAAGTCCAAATGGAACTAGTCTACTAGTATGGCTACAAAACAGTGATGCTTGTTGCAGCACATCATGTTGCGATGACAACAAGTTGCTCGTGGGAACGATTATTTGACTTGAAAGTGGAACTAAAATAAGTGTTCATAGCACTTGTTTGTTTGTCTTGTATTTGCATTGAGCTCTTGTTCTTGACCCATTGGCCGGGGCTTTGGCTATATCCTTTAATGCAAAAAAGGCTGTCGATACGAAAGCAACTGTTGAAAACAGTGAAATGCCCATCAACATCTTGATAGTGAGTGACTTGCATTGCCGCCCACCGACAGCGTCTCACAATCTCGTCGATTAACCTACAAGAAACTCTCCTTTAGTTGCTTAAAAGACATCGCCCCCTCGTTTTACCGTCGTCGCTCTTCGAAAGAAACACCCCCATCAACAACTGAACGACAAAAACATTGGTAGATTTTCCGAAGCAACCAAGCTTCGATCCAACGACAACGGGAAAATGGCTGCGCCCATGGTAAAACTACCTTCGGAGCAGATCTTGAATCTCCTAGAGATGTATGGGGGACTCGAATTTTGGCCAGAAGTTGTACCAGATTGGCGAAAGCACAAGGAAATGATCGAAAAACAGCTAGCAGAGTTAGGGATCAAACGACCTGGAGCCCAGAAGCAACCCTGGACGGATTACAGAGCATCGATAGCTCCACAGGAGTTGTTCCCAGACGTATGCACCATCATTCCGAACAAACAGTACCCCCGTGCTGAGCTTACTACGACTGCAGCCGGACTTATTGCTGCTCTCAGACTCCAACCTACCACATACGTAGTACCGGTGGTGACCATGACCATGACAGCCATTGAAGACCTGCTGAGAACATCCTTAGGGGGAGCCTTTTACCATAAGGATGACGCTCCGGGAGCCACAGCGGAGGTACTCGTCATTGCCATGTTCCGGGCCATCAAAGTGCGACGCGTCGTATGGGAGACAATGAGGGGCTTCGTTCCTGAGAAGGGGAGGCGAGGAAAGGTTGAATGGCTCAAGCATGAAATCAGACTTGAGGTAGAAAGTCTGTATCGTGCAGGCCGAGAACTGATGATTCAGTTACCCTCGAGCAGAATCACAGTTGTTCTGACTGGGATTTTCACGATTGCGCAAGGCTATCTGGCGCATGAGAATGTTTAAGCCTCACGATGCGAACAGGCCCAAGGAACTGGATTTAGTTGCCATCATGGTTGTTGGGGACGTCAGCGGGTGCTGCTGCCATAGAGAATGTTAATAGCTACTTCTTTGTTCTAGAGCTAGGTGCCAGATGATCACACATTAGCAGATCATATGGAGACTTAGGAATAACTGGAAGCAATGTTGCCGGAAAGATTTGGAGTACAGTCACAAGCCTTATAAACGGTGAAGCGGGGGTGCTCCAGCTCATCTTCAGAGCACGAAACCTGACCTGAGCAAGCCTGAGCACGACCTATGCGCTGCCCCGGATGGAATAAAGAGTTTCCTGTGAAATTTGGATACAAAGAGTGTTACTTACTGCACTCCCCGTTGCGATATGTTTCGCGGATCACTACTACCGTGACCCCGATACTGCAGGGGATGTTAAAATGGATGATGAAGAAGATAGTTCACACCCGCGGACATCAAATCGGTTGTGATGGTAGGCCCAGGACCAACCTATTTCCCAATCAAGGAACTCTTTCTGTCTGTCAAGCTGTTTTTCTTTGTCGTGCGTTTCTTTCATCGGCCTCCACCGTGACTGCACGGTGATTGACGAGGTGATTGTCGGTGAACGATCTGTGTTTCACGGCCCTGGAGCATCTCAAGAGTATAAAGTTCTCTAATCCTCGCAATTCCTTGGGCCTGCCTGGATTATCCATACATTCAACACCGACATCCTCGATGATTATTTCCTCCTACAAATCAAACTCTCCATTAAAATAACATTCAATTTTCAACTAAATATTTCCTTTTCAGTACATTCGCCCTCATGGTAGTCCTACACGAAGAAAAACTATTCACGGCTTACGTCAATGCAAGGAGACCTCATGTCTTTCATAGGGGCGATGGTATCGAAGACCATTCTGATTTGTTCGCACGGGAGACCAAGCCCATGATACGAGAGATCAAGACGCTTGACGAGCTTAGAACAAATTTGCAAATCACCCCTGCTAATAGCACCACGCCTGTTTACATTCCTACAAAGCAGGTCATGTTGGAATTCTTGGAGAACAAGGGAGGGTCTCCATCATTGTGGACTCAGTTTTACGACACCGGAGACTTTAGAAGTAAATTGGTAGGAGCTTTTCGTCTCTGGAAGCTGTGTATGAAGATGCGTCAGTTGCTGCATACCATGAGCAGGGAGGTTGGACAAACACGGGAGCATCGCGCGAGATGCGTCGAACAACTCGCGAACCTAAGCGGAATCATTCAAATGATACCAGCTGATGCCGACGAGGTCGAGATGAAATTTTTTGTCCGGCTGGAGTCACCCTTTAGAGAGGATTTGTTATGCCAGGACTTACGGGCCGTGGCAAGTGCATGGCGTGCATATGAAACGGAGGGGCCAAGGGTCTGCATGTCTTAATCTACCATAACACGAAAAGCATTTAGGGTCATGGCAGCGAATCATACCCAAGCCCCGTCGGCAAGGTAGGCGGAACCAAATGGCAAAAACACCTTGTAGTTTTTAGCTGTTCAACATGAATCGTTCTTAGAATTGACGATTGAAGCATTCCGAGTCAGTTTAGAGTAGAGTAAAATCTATTCTCGGTTACACGACTGCACATTACTGATGCTGTACGAATCTGTCGTGCTTTCTTTGACGTACGCTTCGCAACCATGGAAAACCTTTGGTTTGACAATATCCCTTCCACCTTTCATTCGGTGCAGCAAGTGTTTCATTCACAAGCCGGCCACCGCTTTCACAAGTTGTGACTGGGTCTGTCCTTGGCGACCTTTTATTCACTGTCAATCCATGCCTATAAATCGTGGCTCCCCCTCTCCTTTAGGAGGATTTCATTATTGAAGTCCTCAAAAAGAACGTCAAGATCAACTCATGATTCACACTCGCACGCAATTATGGCCAAGTTTACACACAAGAAGCCTTTCAGCATTGGCTGGGAGTTTGAAGATTCCGTCAAAAGTGTTGCTCCCAACCACAAGCACAACAGTAAAGCAATTGTATTCACAAAGGATCTCCAAGAGGAGACAGCTCTCTACTATGCCGACGGTACGACGTACATTCCCCTCGTCACCACGGAAGGCGACGACAGGGATAAGCTCATGAACGACTTCATCGCAAACAACCAAGCTTCGGACTTCGGGTACGTTGACAGGCTCGGGTTTCCACTTCGCGACCGGCTCGGGGCTGTCTGCCATGGTATTAAGTTTCGCCAAATGATGCAGACAGAGTTGGAGAAATACGCAACCGTGCACAGAGACATCCCAGTGAAGGACCTGCATGCCAAGCGTCTGCAGTTGAGATCAGAAATTGCCCAGCTAAGTGACAAAGGCTGGGAACTGTGTGAACAGCTGACAGAGGATGAGAAACCTCGTGCGAAACAGCAGATTGTTGATGTGGCTGCAGCGTGGGAGGGGGCCATTGGGCATTTTACCTGCACTTGAAATGGCATGACATTACGTTCCTCTTCCAGGGAAACCAGAATTCAGGAATGTGTTAACATGTATAAGCCTCTATCGTGGAGTTTTACCCGTCATTCACCGTAGTTGAACAAGCCGAGACTTTATTTGGCACTGTTCCAGTGCCTCGCATCATGCGACTGGTGATCGAGTAACAATGCCTTTGTAGTTCCACTCCTTTCCCACCATCAAATATAATCTAGGCCCAAAAGTGTACCAAAGGGCCTCGGTATTTCTAAAACCACCTACGAAGAACGAGATGAGAGTTCAGAACATTGAGTCTGACGACTGTGATAAACAAGTACACCTTTTTATAATTCATAAAAGTTATTCAGTGATACAGCTTCGTAGTTCACAATAGAAAGCTCATATCACATTACACCCGTCGACCTATGTTCTGAAGCTCCACGTATTGCTCGAAGAACTGTTATTCATTTTATGTGCCTGTGGGTTGAGGTATGAAACAAAGCGCAGATTGCCACCGCTTTGCACAGAGTAGGCAAGATACGTGTGAATGCCGAGGACGTTTTCAAGATCTCGAGATTTACTGGAAGATGTTAGTCAAGAAAGTTGCTTCTTGGTAAAGATGAACTGACAAAATTCTGTCCAAACATGATGAATAAAGGTGGGCGTAGTCGATTGCGGCTCCAAATCCTTCTTGAGTCCTGACCTCGTGAATTAGATGTCAGTACCACAGTAATTTGACGATCACTTTCCGCATAGTGCCGCACGGGAATGCGTACCTTAACCTTGGGAGCTTTTCCTCGGAGGTGAAACTCGACGTTGTAAAGAATGCCCGCTGTTCTATGGCTATCATATTGCAGGGAGGTCTCGTCCGAGAATCGATCGCTAGCAAATAACAAATGCCACAGTCGCCTCAATCGGTCCAACCCCGTCTGCAAGTCGGCGTCGTCCAGCTGACTGCCAAGGCTCATGTTGTCCTGAACTGAAGCAAATTTTGTACGTCGAGCTCGATAATAGAGCTTTGGACGGGATTCTCGAATCAGATCTATGGCTACCATTTCAACCTCCAATGATGTCTTATGCGCATATCGTGTAAATGTTTGAAACGGTATGATGGCTTCTCCTTTACGATGAGGCAGAGATGAGACAGCCTCCGCTATTACATCCAACTTCGACCGTCCGTTGGCATAGGCCTTCGCGCCAGGGAGGAAATACGCCTTACTCGTTGCATTGTCTTCGTCGAAATCGAACGCCCAAAACGTGTTCGAGAGGTGGCCTTCCGGGATGTCCCTATCCCTATCCTGTCCAAAGCATGTCTCAAAATGGTTTAGCCAGGCAACATATGCATCTGGTGATGCCCTAAGCAATCCTCGTTTGAAGGCTATTGTTGCCATGTCGTTGTATGGATCTGCCACCATGCCGGCATAAGGGCCCACTGGCTCGACGGAGTAGCGTATACTTGGTCGCCTCGCGCCCGTATGGAAATCCCAACTTAGCTCGATCGGCGTGAAGTTGTCTGCCATGAAACTCTTCCATCGCGACAGGCCAGAGTCTGGGGCTGCTCCGAGGTTAGGCGCAACCAGATCGGCAAAGGGTCGCAAAATCGTGGCTTGTGCTGGGTGCCCATATCCAGCGCCCTGCAGCAGCGCGGCAAGGGCAAATCTCGCCGTGTGGAACCAGTACAGCTGGTCAACATTAGTTGGGCTCCCAATTTCCGTCTGGGAGAGACGCCGTGCTCTGGTGCCTTGGAGTTGAGATCGGTAACTGGTCAACAGGTCCGTGGTGGTTTGCTGAAAGAGGAGTGGAAATGAGGAGTTTAGGAAGTGTCCAAAGGCACGATTGCACAGCGATGGAGAAAGATAGCCCGCATAATCAATGGGAACAAATAGGACCAGTGCGCGGAGATCGCCCTAACGCAGCCTCATATATAATCAGATACCGTAAATCTCCTGCAGAACCGGGTCACGCATTCTCAAAACGCTGCATACGCGCCGAAGCTCGGCGAGCCCCGACTGCGCCATGTCCGTACATGACTTGTGCGATCTTGAGTTTTCGTTCTTGAACCCCACTGCCCCGGTTATGCATGCGTAATCCAGCGTTTGAATGTCTTGCAGGTTGCTATCAACGTTACAACCTATGGCCTATCCGGATGTTAATTTCTAAGGAACTATGTTGCATATCCCCGAGAAATTACCTTATGTTGCAGATGGTCCAAAGCGGCCGCAGTCTCTGCTCGCCCTCAAGCCGCTGAAAACTCAGGAAAGAATGAACGGTAGCTCTTGTGTCTTCGTTCCTTGCTTGCTTGCATTGGCGTCCTGTTGTTATCTGCCTCCCTCTCGATCATTCTCCAGAGAGGTTGCATTACCCTTTCAAGAAGGAGTGCAGACTTAGGCCTTGCAGGACAACAAATGTGGTAGATCGATTCAAAATTCGAGTCATCATATATATGTAATGCTGACCCGATAAAGCAGGAGGAATGATAAAGGTGGTCGCCAGTCGCGGCATCCGTTCTAATTCGTACTCCAATGCTACACAATCGAGGAACTGGGTGCGAGAGAAGCGTAGGATAACAGGGATCTCTAGAAGATAAGCATGTGAGCCCATGCACATCATCCACTTTTAGGAACAGGGAATATCACCTCAGCCGTACAGGCGCTGTGATGTTGTAAGGGGGCACCTTATTTCTTGTGCTTGGATGACGAATTTTTGATCTTTCTGCACAAGGTCACAGTGACCTAGATGACCGGACTCTAATTAATGATCCTTTCCTATTGGCGATTCTTAAGATAATATCTATTGTCGGACAGAAGGGGGCACAGTCCCCAACATTTGACTTACAAAGAGCCACATCCTCTTTCGCCCGCAGAGGCGATAACCCATAGGGGAAGGCAAACGCATCAACTGGATGAGAGAAGCACTGCATAAACGAAGACCTTTCTCGAATAGTGCCGATCTTGGGATCCACCGTGACCGTGACTGTCGTCTTGATCCCCAGTCTAGGCAAGAGGTTCAGGGTAAGACGTGACCGAAATGAGCTGCTACTGGCTCACGGGCTTCAGCAAGACCTATGCTTGAGAATGCACAATAAACCTCAGGACTCTGCCTCTCGTCCTGCGGTTGGTTAATATGGCAGAGAAGAGCTAAAATAACTAGACTGCTACTCCAGGGCACCTCAGAGTGTAAAGGACTTATCCAGACCAGGCTGTTGGCAATATCAAGAAGAGGTCAACACGCACACTGTTTCTAGCGGATGCATAAGAATGAAATGAAAGGTGGTCTTGGAAACTCGTGCCTTATAGAGCGTAAGTGTTGCACCTTAGACGTGGGTGTATGTATCCCCTGTCATTTTGGCAACCTGCACTCACTGGAGCAAACCTTCTTTGCTTCTATTGATACGGAAAAGCTGCTTGTTTTTCATTTTTATTTTGGACCGGCATTGAAATTCAAGTGATGCAAGGGCCTAATGACGTGTGACAAAATGGTGATGGTGATATGCCTTTTGTTATATGTTCACGAGCTAACTAGGTAAAGTATGTGAAAGAAAAGAAGTAAAGGAGAGCGTAGCATGGAGAGCAGTACTTGGTGAAGGCTCGAGATGTAGTCTCCTAATTCCACTAGATTTTGCATGCCCAAAAACTTGCGTCGACGACCACATAATGAAAACTTCTAACCAGTCCAGATAGCTGGGCCAGGGCCAACATAGCTATCTGGAGCCATTGTGTACAGATTCACAAGGATACCAGGATCATTGCTCTGGTATGCTCCAGGGAGTGAGACAAGGGGACCTGGGACCCCACTGCCACTTCCAGTCACCCTGATTTGGGAGCAAGCCAAATAGAACTGAGCTGCGTTGGGGCGTGAAGCCATGTGGAGAGCAATGTGCTCGACGCGGAGCAGATACTCGCCAGGGGCCAGGGTGGAAGGAATCGTCACTTCGACAAGCCGGTATTCATCTGCAACACAATGTCAGCCATTTGCGCAATCAGTCTGAAGAAGTGTCGAGGACGTCTGCTCACTTTGTCCAGGCCAGGTCATCTGCCTATTCGCATCCACAGTGGGCTTGGTGGTGGAAAGCCTAGACCACACGGCGCCTGAGCCATCCCACGTCAACGCCGACTGACCGCTGGGAACTTTGGCAATGTAGTACTGCGTGGGACCAGGATGGTTGACCTGATACATTGTCAGCAAGGCTCTCCGGCGTACAACCCCTCTTGTTTTTGCTTTACCTGCTGCGTCGAGATGTAGTGCACCCTAGCTCCGGCTGGGACGGTTGCGATGCTGGGGGCATTCTGCGAAGAGTAACACCGGATATCCGCGTTGGTGGGAACTTCAATGCCTTGCTTGCTGTCGGCATTCTTGGTCCTTCTGGTCACTGACCAGTCGCTTGCCTCGGGGACGCCATTCACGACGAGCCGGGGAAACGTGTCTGCAAGAAGGTGTCAACAACGACAAGGGTGACGGTGTAGGACGGCGCAGTACATACAATGAGCTTGGACGGCCGAAGCGGCCACGAGGATGGCGGTGAGAAACTTCATCTTGGACAGCTGTGCGAGAGAAGACACTGGCTATGCAAGATCGGCTGGGGCCCGTTGAGTACTTTATAGAATGATTAGAGTTTATAAATCCCGGTAGTTAAGCAAGCCTCAATCTCGAAATGCAGCCCCGCCAGCCAGCTTCGTTGGCCTCGATTCGAGATGATCGTTACCCAAAAGGATACGGAAGCAAGCACCTGTCCTTTCGATACACAAGCCTACAACATCATCATGGTCATTAATCAGTGGACCGCCCTATCTTATTCATTCCCAGAGATCGCCCATGTTTGGTTCTCGGTAGCGACAGGAGCCACACCAGAGATGGCACGGAATGCAACGTCCGCGCCGCCACGGATCGGGACGATCATGTGCACATGGTAAATTGTAGGGCCGAGTGACGCCGCTGTTCATGGGGTTTACTTGGTACTACCAATCAAGGATGCATTGGGACGCTCATCTGCCGCAACTCACACATCGAACGACTTGTTAGCTCTAGGAACTTGGCGCTCCTTTTCCTTAGCTGGGGATTGACTCCATCTCCGAAGACTAGATATGGCGCGACCTGGCATGATGTTGCCGCGGTTCGAGCTTGGAAGAGTACTAAGTTGTATGATGTGGCTCTCTCTCTGGTCAGAAACTTGGAGCCCGTTCGTAAACAGATCCATGCCGAGCTTGTCCGTGTGAGCAGACGAACCAGCACGCCATCAAAGATTAGACTTGGCTGGCCTAGTGAGTCGCCGCTCATACTTCTTGATATTACATGGCCTCGTCATATTCGGCGGGGATTCAGACTCTGTAGTGACTGTGTATCTTTCGTGGCGAGGCTCACTCTTTCGTTCGCGTTGGTTTGACAACAAATTCCCAACGATCTTGCACCTCCACACTTCCCCATGGAGATAAGCCAGGCTCATTTAGACATTTCGAATCCGCTTTATGCTTTATGTGAGCAAACAAACCCACGGCAAGCTATCCTTGCTTGCTCCTATTTAGCGCTATTCAACCGTTCAAGCTCCTGTTATCCCCCGTGCCAAGCCCACCCATCACGTGGTCAATCTCAATAGTGGGTGGCGATGATCCACCAGGAAGTCGCGAAGGATCACCAACTTCCGTACCTACGTCTTCAATTCTCAACCTCTCTCATGAGGTTCCTCCGTACAAACCATCAAGTTGATACCGAGAGCGCATGTCCTGCCTGTATTCATGAGCCCCGAGGCAGTCGCTGAAGGCAGCACCGGACGCAGGTACCGCTCCAAGAAGCAACGCCCCTGCGACCTCTGCCGATCTCGGAAGATCCAGTGCAAGCTCCAGGGCAACGAGGCGGCATGTGAGCTCTGCAGGAAGTTGGGCCGACAGTGCACGTTTGTGATAGCGCCTTTGCGCAGAAAGTACCGCTCACGTCTTGAGCATGGCTCGGCTGAAGGTGAAGATGGTCGGCTGGGGCAGCACCGTGGCGGGGCGCAGGATGGCGAAGCCCAGCAAGACCAGTCCGGGGCGGCGGCAGAGGGTGCGGCAGCCAATGGCGACGACTCCATCATGGCCATGGACACGGCACCCTTGTGGCTCCAGATGGCAGACTCTGAGCAGACCCTTAGTCCACAGACAGCCGCGAATATCATGTCCATAAATTGGGGTTCGATGGACTTTTCCATGGGTATGATGCCCACCGAGCACTCACGACCACGAAACTGACAGACTAGGCGCACTGCCATCCGATCCTCATCACCTCCCATCAAACGAGCTTGGCGGTTTCACTGCCAACTCACTTTCGCCCACAAGTAATGTCCCCCACCCAGTGCATCCGCCAGTCTCGAGTGAGTCGCCGAGCAGCAGCCACAGAGGGGACAACGCCATCATCAGTAACGCGAGACGCAGCGTCTCGCAGAGTCAGGACTGGCCGGGTAACTTCTCACTTGACAGCAAGGACGGATGCTCCAATGTCTTTGTCGGTCTGTCCAGCGAATTTGATCCATCTCTGCTTCGGCATTACTTCTACAACATGTATGACATATACCCCATGTTCAGGTTACATGTTCGCAAACTAGTGGACGACGAGAAAATGCCGATACACAGTCGCGATACTGTCGCAGGCCATCCGCCTATGCCAACGGCATCACTGCCGGTACAGTTCCTTCTAGTGGACGACAACGTTTGGAAAGAGGAAGAAAAAGCCACAGAGGCTCTTTTCTCATCCAACGCTCTCAAGACAGATGATGCCGTGCAGCTGAATCAACTTGTTCCTGCCGATCACGGAGCACGTTTGGTGAAATTGTACGTCTACCCTAACTACATCCTCACAAGATCAGAGGGCTAAGAGGATTAGATATTCCCAATTCGTGCATCCTGGATACCCGGTACTTTCACTTTCCCAGTTGTCGCAGATGTTCGACCCAGAAACCAGAGCTGCTTCTCCCGTCGGCCTACGGAGTGCCGTATACGCCTTGGCAGCGCCATTTACCTTCCTTGACGACGAATTAAGCGTTTCAAAAGGCTACCTCCAGGTACCTGCCGAGGAACTTTGGGCCATCGCACACCGCAGCTACCACCGCGCAGCCCGCTCATCCCACCTCCCCCTACTGCAGCTTTGCCTTCTTCTGCTCCAGATGCCGCCTCACAGCTTTGTCGCCGCCGAACCGCCCGCGTTTTGGGCTCTGGCATGTTCGGCACTGGCCATAGCAGAGACACTGGGTCTCACCATCGAGCCTTCGGACTGGCGGCTCCCGCGAAAGGAGGTGATGCTGCGTAGGAGACTCTGGTGGGTTACATATACGGTGCATACATGGTTGGCTCTGGTCTGTGGTCAGCCGTCGCATATTCATGATGGAAATTGGGATTTGTCGAGGTTGACTGCAAACGACTTTGAAAAAGACCATCCTGATCCTGACATACAGAACGCAATTCTACAGCAAATACCGATCTGCCTAGCGCAGTACGAGCTCAGCACAATCGCTGCAGATGTTCTCAGGGAATTCTAGTAAGTCTCAACCCTAACACTCGCCATAGTGACTAACAAAAAAAGTACTTTGAGAGCAAGTCGCGAATCCCTCACCCTGGGGGCCCTACTCAACCGAGCCCAGCCTCTGCGCACGCGCATCGAAACCTGGAGGCAGACACTGTCGTTCCTATCCAAGCCGGCGTTTGAACTCACCGAAGAGGAATTCGAAAAGGGCGCGGCGTTGCGTTTGTCACACTTAACACTGGAGATCCTCATCTTCCGTGCCCTTCTCCGGCCTTTGCTGCCACACGCCATTCCCATCGCGGAGAACAGCAAGGAGCCGATTTCGACAATTTTCGAGAATTGTTTTACCTGTGCCAAGGTGGCTACTGAAATCGTGTCTTCACTGCGGGCGAAGCACTTTGCCAGTTTCTGGCCTCACTGTGCGTACAAGAAGGACGGTATTTCGATTGTATGCTAACAACTGTGCAGATACGCGCTATCAGCTGTGCTATATATCAACTTTCGTTTTGCTCAATCTTGCCCAGTCTACCACGAATGAAATGGCCGTCAAATACAGAGCGCTCCTAGGCAAATGGCGCGACACGCTGCGGATTCAGGCGCAGGCTTGGCCCTTGGCTCGGCTTGCCGCCATGAGACTTGACGCCATCTTCTGGAAAGGTCTGTCGTCGGTCGTTCACGGCGCTGGACCCGAAAGCCCTGCTGTGATGCTCTTCAAAGAGCACGGTTCTAAGGGCTCGGGGGAGTAATCCGCAACATCGTTCAGGACAGGTCGGTCCGGGCAGCGTCGTAACGGAGAACAGCGCCGAGCAGGACCTGCGCGCCGGTCACGCAGTCTTCCGGGCTGCAGTATTCATCAGGCGTGTGGCTCATTCCGTTTTTCGTCGGCGTGAAGATCATGGCCGTGGGGCATCGCTTGCTTGTGTGGCAGCTGTCGTGGCCTGCGCCGCTGAGCATGTGTTTCCATAGCTTGTGGTCTGGCGTTGCGCTGGGTAGCTGCGCACACGTCTCCTCTGCCGCCTGTTCGATGGCCTCGATGCAGTCCTTGTGGAATGTGACGGCCGTGTTTTCGGTGAGGGTTGTCCATTTGACGGACACGCCGCGCTCGGATTCGTCGTTGGCGATTCTGTCGAAGGCTTCGCGACAATCCGCCACCATCTGCGCCAGCTTGTCATCACTAGGATGTCGTATGTCGAGTGTGAAATTGACGGTATGCGCCATGGTGTTTACGCTGCCAGGCTGGCCGCGAAAAATACCCGTCGTGACGAGTCCATCAGCATCCCTCGCCACGGCATTTGAAGCAACCACCATCCTGGCCGCTGCCAGCAAGGCATCCCTCCTCGCCCTCAACGGTGTCGTCCCCGCATGGCTATCCCTCCCCTTGACCTCGACCTCGAACCAGCTGTACGCCTGCGCACCCGTCACGACGCCAATCTTGCGACGCTCGTCCTCGAGGATAGGGCCCTGCTCGATGTGCAGCTCAAAGTGGGCGGCGATGGGCTGCGCCTCGTGCGAGGCAGGGACGTGGCCAAGGAAGCCGATGCGCTCGAGCTCCTGCTTCACGGTTTGGGGAGGGGAGTTTGGGAGGGGAGGGGTGACTTCGAGGCAAGACCAGGCGGTCTCGAGGGGGGTTGAGCCGGCCCAGACACCCGAGGACATTGTGACCATGGGGAAGCGGGCTCCCTCTTCACTGTTTACGAATTAGCAGTTGTTTTCAAGCCACGTAGGATTTGACGTACTTTGTCCAGTTGATGATTCCTATTGGACCTTTAGTCTCATACGTATTGTCGTGCAACGTCCTCAACACTTCCAAGCCCGCCATCACACCCAAAATGCCATCATATCTTCCCCCCGTAGGCTGCGTGTCCAAGTGCGAACCCATCATAACCGGCCGCGCCGACTTGCACTTGCCCGGTCTCACAGCAAAGATGTTGCCCATCTGGTCTATAGTGACGGTGCAGCCGAGGGCCTTGACCTGGTCAATGAACCACAGACGGACTCTTTTGTCGTCGTCGTTGAGGGAGAGACGGGCCATGCCTGTTTCCGTGTGGTGACTGTGCCATGTCAGCGTGGATTTGTGGGATGAGGTGAAGGAGGTTTGTGGCGTACGGGCCGTAGGGATGGGCTTTGCCGAATTCGCATGTTGAGTGGATGGAGTCGAGGAGGCGGGAGCCGTTGACGTGGAGGGCGGTGGATGGTTGCTGGGCTGTGGTAGTCATGGTGAATGGCCTGGTGCCAGTGCTGGGCAGCGTCTGGACGGTCGACATGGCTGAGAGGACACGAATATCTGGACCACGGAAGCGCAGTTTCAATATTGGGCGAAGTATCATCGTCAGGCGGGAAAAGGCGGTAGTGGGACAGAGGTAGAGAGGCTCGTTGTCTCAAGAGATGGTTTCACAAAGAACTGCAACAGTCACAACTGCAACAAGCATGTGCTAAATTGGAATCGATATCGATGGTGACTTTCTTTGCCCCACCTTCTGTTCTGCGCAATTGATCGTCGAGATAGGCCTTGGGATTGAGAGACGGCCGTGAAGGCGGGGGAGTGGCGGGGCACGTTGATGGCCGGTCGGTGGTGCAACCCCTGGAGATACGGCCGACCAGCCGGCGCCCTTCGCCGCCCCTACCAATCTGTAATTACTGAAATGAACAAACGGCGATAAGAACGGAGTGGCTTTAGTCGCCTGTAATCAGCCAGCACGAGCCAGACTGTCTACAGCTTTATGAGAGCATCACGGGCTGGCTGGCTGAACAAACATGTAGACTCGAGCCAAGACCAATCTTGATTAATCGTACCATAGAGTCATAGACGTCGTAGAAGATTACATTTCCAACGTGATGTATTATTACCCAAGCTACGTGATCACGCCTTGCCTGCCGCCTTCATCTGCACCGCCAACCACGTCGCCGCGACCTGCTCGCACGTGCAAAACTCAACACCCTCGAACCCCTTCAGCCAGCCGACGAACCGCTCAATCATGCCAATCACGTGGGCCAGGCCGCTCGTGTCCGGGTGCACCAGCAGCGGGAACATGAAATCCGCCGCCTCGCAGCCCTCGGCGCGCCCGTGCTCCCACAGCCACAGGAACTTGTCCTTCCACATCTGCTCGACGACGCGCGTCGACACGTAGCCCATGCTGTTGGCCAGGTGCGGCAGGTACTGCAGCGGCATCATGTCCTCGTTGTACCAGCCGCACGGCAGCTCGACCAGCGGGTGCAGCCCTGCGGCCGGGGGGCCCTGCGACGCGATGCGCGAGGGCGCCAGCCACGACGCCGCCGGCTGGGAGAAGTCGATGGGCTGGATCGGCGGGTCGCTCGGCGTGAAGTAGGGCTGCGAGTCGTGGTGCATGAGCGACGAGTCGTACAGGAAGTCGTGCTCCCGCAGCAGGCGGATCGTCGTCTCGCGGATCGTGTACATGGGCGCGCGGTAGCCGCGGGGCTTCTTGCCGGCGAGCTTCGTCGCGACGTCGATGCTGTCGTCGTGTTAGATATATCCCTTCGTATACAGTCAAACCCGTGATTCGACATACCACTTGAGGAGCACATCTCGCTCCTGCTCCTCCGTCATCTGCGAGATGCCCTCATGTGAATACCCGTGCAGCCCAATCTCAGCCCCCGACTCAAACACAGCTCTCGCCGCCTCCGGGAACGTCTCGGCCGTATGACCCGGCACGAACCACGTCACCTTGTCCGCGATGCCGTTCCGCTTAAACATGTCTAGCAATCTGTACACGCCGACCTGCCCCGCGAAGATGCCCGAGCTGTAGTCGGCCATATTGTTGTCCGCGTGGCAGCCCGTGCCCAGCCAGTGCGACACGGCGTCGAAGTCGACCGACAGTGCCACCTTGACGCGCTTGGATGCTGGCGTAAGAGGGCGGGCGATGGCGGTTTGGCTGTTGCCTGTTCTGCTGCCGCTGAGCTGGTATTCACAGTCGGTGGGCATGCCGCCGTTGACGGGCGCCATGTCCTGCGGGCACGCGCTCATGACGACGATGAGGTCAGTCTCGGCGCGCAGGGTGACGTGCTGGCCCTTCTCGCTGGTGGGCGTGCGGATGTCGAGGCCGCCGTGGTGGTCTATCGCGACGTTCATGAAGAGGTTCAGCGGATCGGGGACCCAGTCGTCGGCAATCCTGAAGTCGGGGAAGTTGTCCTTCAGTGCCTGCAGCTTCACATCAGCCACCGCTCAGCTTCATTTCTGTAGCCTTCGTACCTTGTGCATGTTGTCCGTGCAATTATCGTGGTACCCGTCGTAGCCCTGCATGCGGTACCGCTCGGCATCGCATGCCGACCACACCAGGTCGTGCACGCCGCGGGTCGTGTCCTCGGTGAGCGTGAGGATGGGCTTCCGGCGCGTGCTGTACAGCCGGTCGCCCTTGGCGAGGGCGATCTTGAGCAGCACGGTCCGCGTGTGCACCATGGACAGGAAGTCGTTGGCGTCGGATGGGTTGAATGCCCAGAAGTCGACAACCTGCTTGCCGTACGTGTTGGTGACGGTCAGGTCCTGGCCTTGGGCGACGGCGAAGGCGACGGCCTTGCGGGCTGGGATGAGCGGCATGGCGGGCGGTAGATGGAGTGGTTTACGAGGACGAGGTTGGGAGGTTGGCGAGGGCTTCAGACGTCATGTCTTGTCCCAGACGTGGCTATTGATATTGATATTCATGCCGAGCATGGCAGCTTCGTCGAGGATGTCCACGTCATGGCGCGTTGCGACGGCCATGGATCGTCTTCGTCGCCGTTAGCACGGCCGTCGCACGCCGCACGTTGAAATCGGTAGCTTGATAGCGCGACACTCGCCCGGGCGACCCCTAAACAACCCCGCCTGCCCCTCCATTATACTCCATCCCTCTATCGCAGCGGCAGCTGGGATGTCGCGTGTAATCCCGATGCGCTGGTGAAGAGGGCTAGAGGTTGGCGGCAGCTTCTACCCTGTTGAGATTGCGTCTACCATGTCCAATTGGGACAGTGGCCATGTCCTGTCACTTCGATCCCAGGTTGCTTAGTTTTTTACAATGTAAACTTTTTGATATTTAGTGTTGTTAGTTATCCGGCCCATCGGCACAAGCACGGTACAGAGGCAGCGTATGGTCCAAGATCCATCTGTGATATTGCTTAGAAACTCCATGAAAATACTCCATCATCCTACTATTCTCCTTCACATGCTTCAGTGATACCCGTTCGTCTGCGGCATCCTCAGCACGTTCTCAAAATACCCCTTCACCCACTCCCCATCCACCGGCCCAGCCGACCCAACCAACCCATCCGGCCTCACCACCAGCACACACCCCTTCTCCAGGTCGACGCCGAACTTGTCGTGCGCCGCGTTGGTCGTGTCGTAGTACGTGTCGCCGAACGGCTGCATCCCCAGCGCCTCGTACGGCGAGCACCCGATCGCCGGGCTGACCGTCGTCCACCCGACGGCCCGGTGGCGCCGCAGCCCCCGGCCGCCGGGCGTCGCGAGGAACGCCTGCAGGGCCTGCAGCGAGGGCCGTGTCGCGGACACGGAGCCCGTGAAGACGACGACCCAGAACTTGGCCACGTTGCGCGTGATTCTCTGGAACCGCGTCTTCTGGTTCGTGCCCGGCGTCGTCAGCTCCACGTCGGGCGGCCGGCTGCCCGGCACCACGGCCAGCTGCACGCCCGCCGCGCGGTTCACCACGTTCTCCCCATACGAGATGCCCAGCCCCGTGTTGAACGACGCCGCCTTGTCGAAGATGTCGCCCAAGACGAGGTACGGGTCCGCGGCGGGGTCGCCCTTGTACCACGCGGGCCACTTGTGCGTCATGAGCAGCGAGATGTCCTTGTCGTAGCCGATGAGCTTGTGCACGGCCGTCAGCCGCTCGGCCGAGTACGTCTCGAGCACCGAAGGCGGTGTGATGCCGCGGATCGTCAGCGCCAGCTTCCACCCGAGGTTGACGGCGTCGTGGATCCCCGTGTTGAGGCCCTGCGCCGCGCCGCTGCTGTGCGTGTGCGCCGCGTCGCCGCAGAGGAAGATGCGGTCTTGGGAAAAGGTCTTGGCGATGCGTTGGCCGATCTTGTACCTGTATCGTAGTTGTCAGTACGGCGTGGGCAAAGAGAGCGGTTTCCTGTTGGGGAGTGGCTTACAGCGTCCACCAATGCACTTCTTTGAACTTGACGTTGAACGGCTTCATGCTCTCGAGAGCCTCCTTCACGGCGACTTCTTCCGTGACTCCCTCGGGGTACTTGCTGGCGATTTCTGGTGTGTAGGCATAGCCGATGCGAGTCGCGCCGTGGTCAAGAGGCGCCCAAAGCACGTTGCCATGCGTCTTGCTCTCAATAGCCCTAGCCCAACCCGTCAGCAACCGCTATTCAGGCTCCATCTATCAGGTGATTGACATACCCGTACGAGCGGTTCAAAGGCATGTCCGTCTCGACGATGCCATCAATGCGGATCCATTGGTCCTCGCTCGTGTCGCCCTCAAACGGGATGCCCGCATGTCTGCGCACGAAGCTGCGTCCGCCATCGGCGCCGATCAAGTATTTACTGCCATCTGTCAGCGCAACGTCCCAACCCAATATCAACTGTGGCAGCTGTACCTCTTGAGCTGGAATGTTCTGTCCGTCTTCTTGTCTACGAACGTCGACGTAATCGCGTGCGAGTCCGGCGATGCTGACGAATCGGTCGTAAAGTCGGTGCACTGGATACCCTGATAGTATGATGCGCCGATGGACTCGAGCTTCTCGCGCAAAATGGCTTCCGTGTACATCTGTCGCAGGACCAGCGTAAAGTCGTACGCCGTGTCGCGGATATTCTCCATGAACGTCCACACTCGTCCGGGTATCCTGCCAGAGTCAGCATGGTCTAGCCAATTGCCTTCCATTCTTGGTGGCTTACACTCGCTCTCCGTTCTTGTACGTCACGCTTGTGCGACACGCAAAGCCCAGCTGCAGCATTGGGTCAACCACGTCAAGCTGGTCCAGCTGCTCCGTCGTCCTCGGGAAGAGCGCAATCGCTCGGCCATAGGCATCTTGCGTCTCCTTCTCGTATTGCTCGACGACGCATGCCGTCACGCCGAAGCGGCGTAGCTGGTACGCCATGAGCAGGCCGACCGGGCCGCCTCCGACGATGACCACATCGTATTCGCTTGTCTCGCTATCAGGTGCCATTTTGCGTTTGTTTTGGATGCTCGGCGTGTGAGTTCGGCTCCAGTGCTACAGTTTGCCGGTTCCTCAATGGTGACTTTTAAAGAGACGCAAGCATGACTATACGGCGTGCAACGCGCGCGGCCGTTCCGTATGTGGACGGGGAGACGCGGCGCCGTCAAACACTGGACGCGGCTGATGACGGTGCCACAGCAAATGGCCGGGACCCGGACAAGAGATGATCACGTCGCTCTTTGTCCTTGGCTATCGCCCGGACAGTGGCGTTTGCGACCGCGGGCCACGGCCGGTCCGTCGGGGGACTTGTCCAGTAACCCAGCCGCGAGCAATACCTTTGCCATGATTGCAACAGGGTCAATAACGATTTGACAACCTCCATCCTCATCGGTAGAGATCCAGCAATTCCGCTTTCATCCCTATTAGACACGCTGCTTGTCGTAGCATTTTTCGCCTACAATTGTACTCGCCGTTGTGGCTATGTCGGCATTCGAGACACAATACGAACTGCCGCAACCAGCCTTCTGTCGTCCAACGGCCGTTATCGCCTAGGGAATCTAGCATCTGGCGACGACTTGGCCGTCTTGGCGCAGGAAATGGGGCTTCTTATCGCCCGATGGCCTCTCACATCACCCTGCCTGGGGAGCCGGGGCTTGGCTTAGGGCTGATCGACATGGAAACATCCCTCCCTGCTCGTTTTTATGCCATTCACAACTGGGCAAGCGTCTCCTAGATCCGTCCATCACGAAATTAGGCGTGCAGGCCCTCTGATCTTGGTCTGTTGGATGTGGTGTTTGGTTGTAGCTACATGAATACCTCACACAGTCATCCAACCGTGGCCAGCCCCATTCCTGTCGGCAAGATGTTTTTGGCTCTTATCATGGGACCGCAGCGTGAAAGCCGCTGGAATGAATAAACAGCTAGTGTAAGGACCTCTGTTATCGACGCGGTGGAGCGTTGGATCGCGGGGAAGTGGACGCTGTAATATCCCCCGTCCAACCACAAGATAAGGGCAGTAAGGAAGACAACCGGTGTTTCTTCCTTTCGCAACCCGTCTTATCATTACGATAAGTTTTACTTTGAACCCGTATAGTGGTTCAGCTATACCTGGTGGCCACGGACAAACTGCACAACAGTACAGTACGTGACAAGGATCCAGCAACCGTGCAGCACGATAGCAAGTCTAGCCTACCGACGACTTTATAAATCTTGTAGACCGCCCGTGGGATTATTCGCATTGTTGGAAGAGCTCTGTGCATAGTCTGCTCAAACCATCAGGTCAACATGATGAAGTACGAAACAAGCAAAGGCCCCGACGTCAGCGCATCGCAGGATGCCTCCATCGCCGACATGGAACGTACAAGAGAAATCATCGACCCGGTGATTGAGAAGCGCACCATGCTCAAGGTCGACACTGTTGTGCTCGGCTGTTTCGGTGTCATGTATTTGCTCGCCAACCTGGACCGGAACAACTTGGTAAGTACTCGTGTGGCTCTGCTCCTCATAAAGGACAGAAACTAATACGGTGATGAATTAGGGCGCTACCAACATCATGGGCCTTCCCGAAGACCTCAACCTCCAGGGCAATGAATTCGGCAACGCCGTCACCCTCTTCTTCGCCACATACGTCGCCTTCGAAACTCCGCTCTCCGTGCTCCTCAAAATCGTCGGGCCTAGAAACCTCCTCTCCGTGTGCATGTTCGCCTGGGGTGCCGTCTGCCTCGGCATGGGCTTCGTCACCAACGTCCAGCAGCTCTACGCCTGCCGTCTGCTGCTCGGCGCCTTCGAGGCCGGCCTGATCCCGTGCATCAACTCGTACATCGGCATGGTGTATCTCAAGTCGGAGATGTCCATGCGGTCGGCCACGTACTACTGCTTCAGTGCCATTGCTGGCGCGTTTGGTGGGCTACTGGCTTCTGCTGTGTCAAACTTGAATGCTGGCGGCTTGCCGTCATGGTCGTGGCTCTTCATCATCGAGGGTATCATTACCGTGTGCTTAGCACCCGTCATCTGGTGGATTTTCCCAAAGGATCCTCGCACGGCCTGGTTTTTGAACGAGGAAGAGCGCAACGTCATGCGCTTGCGCCATGAACTCAACCCGCACCTGTCCAACGACGACGAGTTCAGTTGGGCCAAGATTCTTTCCGCCTTCGCCGACCCCAAAACGTGGCTGCACGCCGTCATGGAGTTCTGTGTCGATCTATCCCTCTTCAGTTTCACCACCTTCTTGCCCGCCATCATCCGCGGCATTGGGTACACCAGCGTTCAAGCCCAGCTACTAACTGTTCCTGTTTACGTTTGGGCGACGATATCCTACTTCATCTTGGCCTTCATGTCTGACAAGGTCGGTCTTCGCGGACCCTTCGTCCTAACGGCCTGCTGTTTCCTGTTGCTTGGGTATATCGTCATGTTGGCTACCACAAATCTTGGGGCTCGATATGCTTCAGTCTTCATGTTGGCCGTCGGCGTCTATTCCACAGTAAGCTCTACGCTACATTGGTTATATCTCATAGACTAACTTTTATTGCTCGCAGACCGGAATGACCATCGTGTGGCTAAACAGCAACTTTGCCGGCCACTTCAAGCGATCCACCGCCCTCGGTCTCGTCTTCAGCGTCGGCAACACCTCCGGCGTCGTAGTTGGCCAGATTTTCCGAGCACAAAACGCCCCCAGATACCTCCTTGGTGTCCGTGTCAACCTGGGAATGACTGTGCTGGCAATGGTACTCTGTAGTTTGAACATGATTGCTTTGCGCTGGGTCAACAAGAAGCGACAGGACCGCCTGGCAGCGAGGGAGCCCACCGCTGATGCGAGCACGTTTACGAAGGATGTCAGCGATTTGGATGACACATACAAGTATAATCTTTAGAATCAGACCGGGTACAAGTTTGGGGATAGAGCATATTTGTGGAGTGTTTCAGTGTATTAAATGATTTGCCAAGGACCCTGTTTAAACCTTGACCAAAGTCTAATAGTATTACATTTCTGTATTGGCTTGAAATCCGAATGCTCAGTCTGATTTCCAACCTGCGGGACATTGCAGGGGCGGTTGCTGTCGAGCATTTCGTGGCTCTACGGTTGCTCCTTTGTCCGGCGAAGTCCTTACTAGGTCTACATTCTTTCCCTTGATCACTAGACTGAGCCTGTTTTATCGTTTTTGTGTCTTTTTACTAGATTTCTAGCCTACTATTCAGTCATGTTCACGCAATTGCACCAGCTGCGCTATGAAATCAACAGCTCCCGGGCTTATAGCCGAGCCTTAATTTCCCGCCTCGATCTAGGAGAAAGTCGGTGAGAACATGAGTTAGAAATTTTGATGTGTCGGTTGAAAATGAATTGCAAGATTTACAAGATAAACAAAAGGGGCTTCAGCATGCGCTTTCGTCTGACTCATAGTATCGTACGTATGAGTGTCACCTTTTGCGTTCGATGCAAGGAAGGCCGTTCGAGATTCCTGCTCTTTCGCCTTAACCACGCTTCGGGAAGGGAATCGTTAAGCTCGTGTCGCAATATTATCATGTATTGGATCCCTTGGTATCTGGTAACTACGGAGTAGGTTTAGTTCTAATGGGGATTCCTGCATTCCTTCAGTCCCCGCCGTTGTTTGCCTTGCTCATCAAAGTTGTTCTCGTCTAGCCAAGCTTTAAACCCTTGGTCCAAACCAGGCCATTCATCGTCTATAATACTGAAGTAAGCAGAATCCCGACGTCTGCCCTTTGAAATCATGTGTTTTCTTCCCCTGTTAGCCGTCAATGCGGCACGGGGTCAACCATTGACATACCTGAACGTGCCCTCGTATTTGAACCCGATGCGCTCCGCGGCCGACAAACTCGGCTTATTGAGGCTGTTTGCTTTCCACTCTACGCGAAGGTAACCAAGATCCTCAAATGCATGCTTGATAAAGAGATGAAACGCCTCGGTAGCTACACGAGTCTGCTTGAGTTTCGAACCGAAGATGACGGACCCGACCTCAATCCGACGTTGCTCAGGGACAATGGCAAGAAACGCAATCAAACCAAGCGGCCTCGAGTTCGAGTCTGATGCGGGACCGGATAGTACCACGTAGAAGACAAAATCCTTGGATGCGATGTAGCTGGCGATGGTAGTCTGGCAGGACTCTTTATCTGCAAACCCCTCGGTAGGAACGTAGTCCCACAGAGATGCGTTCTCCGGACCGCCAAGCTCTTCAAACAGCGCTTCCCAGTGGGATTGCTTCAGCGGTTCAAGAGATGTGTAAGTTCCATGAAGCGCTTGGCGGGTTGGGTAGACTGCCTTGCCTGGTGGTGTCAAGGGACCAAGGTTGGAAGACATGATGAAGCACAAGTTTCTGGTCTTTGCAGACAAGACTTAAGACTGAATAATGTTATTGGAAAAAGGAGGAGTCACAGTAGGTGTAGCACGGACGATTGTCGATACTCTTTGAGCTGATGGCAATGAGACTGTGAATGAGTCATCTTCTCGACTTAGAGTCCGTAATCAATCGCGCACCCCACTAATGACAAGAATGGATCCGCTAGAGTCGTGTTGCATCCTAAGCACCATCTATACCCTCTCAGACTCCGCTTAAAGTGAACGAGGCCATGTTCGAGTGGGTCAGCCGGAAGAAATAAATCGACCATTTGCCCTTCGGATTTCACTTAACCATGTATTCACTGCCTAGTTGCTCATTTTCACCATTGATCCCATAATCACATTCTGTTTGAACGTCCATGCTGTACGACATTGAATGAAATTGTTTGGCGCAATTGCCCCTTTTCGACATGGGTCCCGTGACTTGAGACGAAACAAAGACGATCATTGCACCTACATTACTTCACGGAACACTTTGGTACATCTGCTCCTATGACTTCAAGGCTCTTTGCGGATTTAAAGCCTTGGCACTTAGGAGGAGTCAGTCTTGACTAATACACGTCCTATTACAAGCCGTTGCCGCTGTAGCTTAGCACAGCTCTATAGCGAAATCCTACAAATCATGTGTACATGCCAGGTCTATCCGAAACCATCCTTTTTGAGATAGAGTTTGCAACCTATATCAAACTTCCCAGAAGAGCAGAATCGTGCAGCATGTCGAAGAGCCTTGAGCGCTCAATGTAGAACGCCAATGCATGTCTAACCTGCATCCATTGACGATCCATGTTGTCGAGATATGCAGTGATGTTTTCCATTATCTCTTCCGAGTCAAGTCCGTGCTGTTCGAAATACTCGGCCATGTTTGTCCGAAAGCTAACATGATGAGCGAGCTTCCAACTGTTCAGAAGACTGCCTCGGGCCCAAGCACCTTCGGTCACTGACTGCAGTCTGACAACCCTGAGATTCTCAACTGTCTGTCTGCAGTCGGAAACTCTTGCGTTGGCGTTATTGGATAGCCTGAGAAGAGATTGGGGATCGAGCACATATTGGGCGTGGGTCGGGATTGGTTCCCCATATAAGTTATGTAGCTGGCCATTCTCCATAAGCCACATTTCTATGTGACCAAATAGGGTTGCTGCTACTTCCCGAAGAGACATCTGACCGGGTGTCAGGTGCGTGAGCCTGCTCGTTGCTCGAACAGCTCGCCACTAAGCACTATCTTTGCCGCGCACAGTAAAGGAGCCTTCCGGTTCCCAAAAGACACTGTCTGTGACTGTAGAGAGCTGATCGTCTCCAGAGCGCTCAATATGGTTTATGAGATCTAGCAGGATCGCACGCAGCTCGTTGATATTGAGAAACTTGCAGGTCAGGCAGGACCAGTAGTGTTGACGTAGTGGCTCGACATGTAGTCCACACTGGCGCGCGGTTGGAGGATCCATTTGCGCTTGGAAAGATGACAGTCCTCTTATTCCCGCCATTCTTCTGATTAGAAGGGCTGTATAGTGGGATGGTGAGATTGTCGAGGTAGCTTGGCGTTTGACCCTGCATAGGCGAGGACAGGCTAAGTTGGGAATATGGCAACTTTTTGTGGGCTCAACGGAGAGGCGAGAGAAGAAATCTAGCGGCGGCTATGTATTTAGGTGGGTGCAGCGGTGTTCTGGGTGCGTGAATGTTCCTCGGCATCCGTTCTGCCGTGCGTGCTTGATCGTTGTCTTTGCAGGCCTTTTGGTGGTCGCGAAAGTAAGGACAGCCGTAGTCTACAATGACAGTACAATCAAGAGGAGATTAAATGTACAGATCTAGGAAGAGTTGCGTATGTACAGTGCTCTGAGCTAAAAGCGTTCAAAAACGGTTTGAATGAAAAGGAAGTCTTGACTGCCTCTGCTACGCGGGATGAACTGCATTTTATGCCTTTGTTTCTTACCCGGCCTGCTACTCAAAGTTTTGGCAAAGTTCCCCAACACCATGCTTTCCTTGTTTTGACCTCTGCGTGGCTGAACTGCTTGAAGCTTTTCATACCGAATGGTCTGCCATATGCGTGACCACATGCTTTAGGTATGCCGAAAATTCGACAATACTCGAACTCTCGGGACCGTTAACGTCTATAACAAACCCAAAAATCTCGAAATTTCTCAGCTTTTTCGGATGACAAATATCGCAAGTAGATGAATGTCCAATTCTTGATGGTTATTCTGTTACAACCGGCCGTCTTGTCACATGCCATAAAGAGCATTGGTCGGCATGAAAGTCTGCCAATATTCGGCGCCCAAAATCATTGCAGTGGCCTTTGAGGCCGTAGATTTCACTTACAGATGCCATGGTTCGGGTGATTAGGAGGAAGGCTGTCTTCAGGTTCTAATGTATGTAAAGTGCCTGCACCCAGCTTTTTTAACTTAATTAGAATCAGCTTTGAACAAAGCTTTCGGCCTTACTAATTTACTTTCTTGAAAGAAGCGAGTTCTTGGAACAAATTATTGCTCTTCCCATTCTCCTCTCCGCCACTTACAACTCGGTAAGATGGATGATGGACACCACTAATTTCGGGCA
>KL659896.1:63287-96067 GCA_000732775.1 Stachybotrys chlorohalonatus IBT 40285 | reverse complement strand
TCTAGATCATGTGATGACCCTGTTCTCTAACCCGGTTCAACACACAGGAGTATTATTCCTACAAAAAGGTTTATCTACGAATTACTAAAGTCAACCATGTAAATGAACTGGCTGGGGCGAATACGCAGGAAATAAAAGCTCAAGGTCTAGGCTTTAGGGATATATGCTTCTAGAGGCCAACCTTTGCTAACCAGCATCCCACTCAAAAGCCAGACCATCCTGATACCCGTAAATGATTTGCTCATCTACATCACAACGTTCAGTTGCAATGGCAGCCTCAAAAACACTATCCGTGTCGTTTCGTCAACGGTAAAAAATAGTGCACGCGTGATTCCGGACTTCCTAGGGAGAGCGTGCATCATGTGTTGCCCGGTGATAATATGACATAAACCCTAATCTGAATATTTGTCTAGAATTAGCTTATGGATGAGTATCTTTGATCTGGGGCACCTCGACCACCTGGGTATGGGTCATGGTACGACTGCTGGGGTTGCCATGGCCTGGCATCACTGTCCTCTCCGCCTAACGCCCGAAAGAACCTACCTTTTCTGCTGCCTTTGATAATACCAGCCTCTTTTTGCCCAATGTTTCCCACCAGCTTCCCCTTCTCGTCCACCCACATAGCCCTTAGCCCAGCTTCCTTCGCTCTTCTCGCAGCGTGAGTCCCGTAGATATCCTTCATGGGCTCAGAGAACTCCAAGTATGTTTTTGCCACATCTTCAAGGTGCGAATTCTTCAGTTTCACCACAGCGTTGGGGTTCAGAACATCGTCGGGGTCTCACACGCCTTATTGAAGTCAAGGGGATTAGAATAGCCAAGACCTGGACGGAAGTCGACGTCAAAATCAAGGCAGCCCAGGCTCATTACGCCAACAAGACTGGTTTCCGGGGTCGTCTCTGGCATATCTGGCGGTGGAGCGCGGATAATACTTTGGGTCCCCTCACCTTGGCCACCAGGCTTGTTCCTCAAATTGAAATTGTAACACCGGTATTAGGAGCTGTGCAGCTGATTCTCGAGGCTGTTCAGACGGGCGCCAAGGTTCGAGGAGAGTCTTTATAGGGGCTAGAGGATTTGGATGATATCCTGGCCGATGTAGAGCTTTTCATCAGTACTTTTATTCATAAAGATTCAATCAGGACAAAGGCCGTTAGCTTGATGGTAGCTATCTTACTTGCTGTGGAGAGAGTGGTTCAATTTTGGACAAGACCGGGTCGTAAGTGGAAGGGCTTTAAGGAACAACAGGAAGAATGTGCTAACGTTAAGGAATTTCAAGTAAGCCGTGCGGCCAAGGTGTTACTCTAGGGCAAGAAATATGAGGAGAAAATGACGGAAAGCCTTGCATTCATTCTGATTCACAGCAAAAAGCTCATGGCAGAGGGTGTCAAGGCTCACATTACGGACTTCCATGCTTGTGCGTTGCTGTCTTTTCTTCTCCCATAGGCATAAGTCAACAGCTCTGACAAGATGAAGCAAATCAGATTCCAAAGCTACGCGCCGCATACAAGATTTTATTGTGAACAAACAAGACGATTTGGCCGTTGCCGTAAATGTGACCAACGACAAACTCGATGAACTTAGAGACAAGGCCGATGTTATTCCTGACAAGTTGTCCAACGTGGAGCGGGGCATGAATGCACGGTTCGAGCTTCTCATCGAGAAGTACGAGGAAGAAAAACGAAAGCATGAAGAGCAGATGAAAGAACTTCGTGATCGTGAATCATACACTATAGGTCAGTGCCCACCTATAAAATGTGCTAGCTACGGCATAATGCTTACCTATGAGTGCTTTCTAGATAAACTCGCAATAGAGAAAGAAAGGAATACCTACCTTGTTGGCGCTATACGCGGTGTTTCTCCATTACTGGACTCTCGTTTCCACAATCGTCCTATGGCAGCTACACAGGTTTTTCCCAGTTGGGTCTGGTGCCTCGAGCATGTCTATGATGTAGATATTCACGATCTTCAGGCCATAAAGGAGAATAGGCATATTTTATCTCTTCGAGATAGAGCTCAAACAGGCGCGATAGTTGACACTACTACGTTCAACGACTGGATGACCACGATAAAATCCGCTCGGCTGTTGATCCAAGGCAGTTTCATGAGCCCAACCCTGCACACATCGGCACTTTCACTATTCTGCACCACGTTCGTCGAGAGTCTTCGAGCGCGATGCATGTGCCTGGTATGGTTCTGCGGCCGGTATGTGGATCGCAATGAAGGCGGCGGAGACCTGTACAACTTGGAGGACGACTCTGATGATGGCTTTCTTGGTGACGAGGACTACGACGATAACATGAGGGTGGCGCCCATCAGAGCAATGCTTCGAAGCCTGATAGCGCAGTTGTTTCTTGAATACGATTTTGGGTCACTCGATAACCTCCCTCCCAACATCGACATGCTCCTCGTCGAGCAGGGCAACATCGAGCAGCTTACTTTGTTCTTTGTGTGGCTGATCCACCGACTTCCTCGAAGTGCAACGTTGTTCATTGTGATAGACAGTATCGCCTTCTATGAGCGGGAAGAATTCGAGGACCCGATGCTAGATGCATTTGGACTAATACTAGGCTTGGCAGGGGAAGGGCAGAGAAACACCTCAGTTACCATCAAGGTTCTAATGACAAGCCCCTGGCAGTCGAGCACCATCAGACTGGCTTTTGAATCGGAGCAGGAGAACTATGAGAGGGAGAGCTGGATTTTGTCAATGCAGGCGCTGCCAATAATGCATGTTACTCCCAGTGATGAGCGGATTGTGAGGGAATTGGGGAGGCCCGGAGAAGATTTTGAGTACTGAATCCTTGGTCTGAGCTGTGCAGGGGCTTAATCGAGCCTATTTCATCACATCAAAAATACACCACTAAAGAAGCCCGAGTGCTTCTTTACAAAGGAATAAAGCATTATAATTGCTAAAAATAGCTCGGGTGCCAAAAGAAATGCCCTTTTGGAGTCCACATTCCCTGCCTGCGTGGCTTTGCTTGAACAGAGTAAATCAACATCGATCAAAGGTGGCCTAAGGCTACCAGATGGACTAGACATATTATTCCCTAGCATGATCAAGGAAGAATCAGCATTTTCTACGAAGATGTACCAGGCCGCAGTCGTTAGTTTCTATCAAATATCCATGGAACGAGACATCCGACAATATAAAAAAGTATAGGGTAGCTAAAATACCCTGGACAAGCCATGCATTGACGATCCTACCAAAATGCCATCTAATCTCATCCTCATTCGCCTGCTCACCGTGACTTCATCAATATCACAACAGCAAGAGACACTACTACAAGCTCCCTCAGAGACCCAGTCGTCTATCCTTTTGAAAGTTCCAGGGCGATTATTCCTATGGCAGCTTCCAGGATCCTGTAGAACGCAAAGCCCGCGCAAATGAGCAGGGCCATCATCAGTCAATTCACGATCATTTCCACGCGTCGTCCAGCCCTTCAGCAGCTTCTTGTCATTCTCTCAATGTCTCGGCGAGTCACCCGCTCCGCCAACCGGACGGCTACCAAACTGCAGCCCGCCGCGCTCACCGCAGAAATCACAGCCTCAGCACCCGCTGTTCGCCCATCCCCCTCCCCAGGGCCATCAACCAGCGACCTACCCATCATCCTCTTCCCCTCTATGGCTTCCTTCGAAACCTGGCTCACGGCCAATGCCGCTGCTTCTCCTGGGCTATGGCTCAAAATCAGCAAAAAGTCCTGCCCCGTCCCGTCCATAACGTACGACGCCGCGCTCGACGTCGCCCTCTGCCACGGTTGGATCGACGGCCAGCGCCGCGCCCTGGACGCCAACTTCTTCCTCCAGCGCTTCACCCCGCGCCGAAAGTCCTCTTCCCTCTGGTCCCGGCGCAACGTCGACAAGGTCGCCAAGCTCACAGCCGAGGGCCGCATGAAGCCTGCTGGGGTGGCCGCCGTAGAGGAGGCGAAGAGCGATGGGAGATGGGACAGGGCGTATGCTGGGCCGGGGCAGATCACGGTGCCTCAGGATTTTGAGGAGGCGTTGAATGCGAATGCAGGGGCGAGGCTTTTCTTCGAGGGGTTGGGGAAGAGTTCAAGGTACATGTTTTTGTTGCGGATAGAGACGGCCAAGAAACCGGAGACGAGAGCAAAGCGGGTTGAGCAGTATGTCGCTATGCTTTCACAAGGAAAGACATTGTAGACGCATAGATATACAACCTTAAGCCTTTGGAAAGAAAAGTCTTGCAGCCACAGTAGCGATGTAGTGTCTTGATGTATGACGGGATAAGATATTCAATATTGGGATAATATTCATACCGCCATTAACGCAATCACCCCAGCAAAAACAGCATGTAAATCACCAACCTTCCTCAGATCCATCACCCTCGCTGTCCGACTCCGCAGCCATGGTGTCTAACAGACCTCCCTCGTCCTCGTCATCATCATCTTCACTGCCCTGCTCATCATCAGGTTCACTTGCGTCCTCATCTGATCCGGGCACAGGGTTTTCCCGACGGTGGAGCTGCAGCCTCTCAACCAGGCTCAAACGTTGTGGTGGTTGCTCTTCCTCCTCGGAGTCGTCCTCCTGGGACGGATCATCACTGTCCTCTTCGCTGCTTCTCTCCTTGTCGCTATCCAGCCTTGCGCCGCCTTTTCCGTTGCCGGCCCCAACATCGCTAGATTCGGAGTCCGACTGCAACACTCGAGCTTTCCTCCTCTGCTTCGGTGCGGCATCTGCCTCTCCGTCCTCTTCGTCATCAGAGTCGTGCAAAACCCGACTGACGCGGGGACGCTTGGCTTGCGGCTCCTCTGCATCGCCATCCTCTTCTTCTGAATCTGACATAATTCTACGCTTGGCTCCTCTCCGCATCTGTGTAACTTCGACGTCTGTGCTGCGCTCGTGTCCAGGCTCAGGTTCCGGGCTGGAAAACTGGGCCTCTGGCTCGGATTCCAGATCTCCGTCTAGAGGAACTCCTAAAACCAAGTCAGAAATTTGATCGAATACGGCAATGACGAATTCAAATTCGAAACCCGAGTCTCGCCAAGTAGAGTTCGCGATTAGACAAGCAAGAAGCAGCGACCCATACCTCTGAGTCTCCCGCTGGCATAGGCTTGGACATCGTCCGGGTCGGGTGTAGATCTTGCCTCACTCTCTTCATCGCTTTCTCCATCCTCATCGTCCTGAACGAGTAGATCGTCGTCGATTCCTTCGCTTTCATACTCGTCAAGGTCTTCTTCCACCTCGCTTTCCAAGCTACTGAGATCACTGGGGTCCGAGCTGTCTTCTTCGGGATGAAGGGATTCAGGCTCCTCCGCCAGTCTCAACATATCATTGTACGTATCCCTCCCATTGTTACCCCAGAATTCCACCATTGGCAACATTGCAATGCCGCGCTGCGTCATATTACCTTCAAGGCCCTCGCTTAACCTATCCTCAAAGAACCTACTGCAAGTCATGGCAAACGACGGGTGTTTGTCCATATCTGGTAGACAGTAGCGGCATTCAAGGTCTTCACCCAGGCCAGGTTCCTTCTCGAAAGTCTGGAGCAACTTGGTATGTATGTTGTCGGAGGCACACCAGGTGATGCGGGATAGGTGTCGGGGAGGTCTTATATATATGAAAAGCCTGCTAAGGCTGCAGAATTGCTCTCTCATGATTGTTTTCAGAGTCTCCGAATACTGGGAGGAATCCTGTCTAGCGACACGGTAGGGCATAGCGAGCTGCGTCACCTTTTCTGCAAAGCCGTCTAGGTTGAAGTTTTCTGAAGCATATCGGTGCATTTCACCGAACGTATCCAAGAGAACAATGTCCCTGTCTTTGTTGTAGCGGATAATACCTTCGCGCATGCAAAGCTCGTCTGGGTATTTCGCGAGAACAAGAGTTCGAGACTCATGATGGACGGCTGACATACAACGGATTTCGCTGGTCGATTGCTCGAGCCAGTAGCCTGCAAAAACACCGAGGGGGGAGTCTCGTGGAGGAGGCCGCCGGACGTCTGCAGGGTCAGTGGTAATTGCGAAGTTGAGAATCCGCAACTTTTCCGTCAAGTCAAGACAGAAAAACTCCCAAATGGTTTGCCGCAGCTCCTTGGGTAGTTTACTAAAAAGGTGAAACTGTGGCAAATCCTCCTCGTCGCCTTCCTCGTCGGACAAGTGATTCAGCCCATCGTCGGAGTCCTCCGAAGCTTCCAGGTCAAGAAAATCGTTTCCCGTAGCAGACACGGTGTGGCTGGAGTCATGGCTACCATGGCTGGAATCACTGTTGCGCGTGTCCGACAGCTCGGGGCTTGACATGCTGATGGCTGTATATGCTCAAAATAGAGCTGAATAATGCACAGTGGCAGTTTTGAGATGGTGAGAGAGAGGCTGCATGGGGATGAAGGTGGTGGTTGGGAACACGGCTACGTAGGTGAAACTTTCCGCTTGACATGTTGGGGTTGAACGCGCGATCACGTGAGCGGTGCTGCGTGGCACAAAATGCCAGGGAACACTGGACCTGAGGAGTTCACAGTGTCTCTAGGTCCGAGACCTGTCTCATTGGTACCGATTGACAAATAAACGCGCAGTACACGATCATAATACAAGCAAGAACACACCGCTGCTGCCTAAGGTATCAGATAGTGAGGCGGATGATCAGGGTGTTGACCATTTATCAGCTCGAGGTCTCCATCTATGCGTAAAACTCCATTTATTGTAATAACGGCCAAATTTTGCATGCGCCATAGGCAAAGTGCCAGAGTGGTTAATGGGTATGACTAGAAATCATATGGCCTCGGCCGCACAGGTTCGAATCCTGTCTTTGTCGTAGCAATTTTTGCCGTTCTCACAGTCGTTGGGCTGTAAATTAGCCTTTTTCCTCCGGCGTGCTCAGGCATCTTGTGTTTCTCATGTACAACTCGGATGGGAACGAAGTGCTAGATGGGATGATAAATGTGTGGGAGCCGCCTAAGGCTTTACCTTTTGTCTCAGCCGGTCCTTCATCTTGTAAACGCGCTTTATTACTGATATGCTCAAGCAATCACTTGTTGCTGGCATGCGTGCATCGCATCGTGTCTTCATTGACGCCCTCTTGACCTGTTTGCGACGTAAATTGTGGAGAGTATTATGCACTAGCAGTGTAATCAGGTTTTCGTCTAGGGTAGGTAGAAGGCTGCTTTCCAATATCAGCAAAAGATCATCTTTAGTACAAGGGGACACCCGTGGTCGCCTTTTGATTATTCCAATAACATGACTGAGGTTCTATGCAGCAACGCTTCCATCAAATCCTTACATATACGCCGAGACACGTGACTCTTGAGCGCGTCCACTCAGCATGGACACCCGCAAACACCAAGCTAATGCCGCCCCTCCATTCCAGCCTCGTCGCCATGTGTCATACGTGGACATCATTTCTTTCGCTGACTCGTTATTCACAAACCAGCTTTTACTTCGACTAACAGGCCAAAGCTAAGTCCTCAGGCAAATGCATCACAGTGGTATGACGGAAACGGATGGCTTTCACAAGTTCTTTCTTTTAAAATTACCGATTCACATAGAAAACACAGCCTGACGTGCATAGATAGAAACCATTACCAAAGTCAAGTATGGCTGGCAAGCCTTCAGGACGTCCGCCAAGGTGTACCCATAAACACTGTGCTGTCGCTATATCGATACAAACGTGGCCGTTAGTCCTCCTCGCAACCGCGCGCATCCTTGCCAACGGAGCTGGGGAGACAAAAGCAAGCAAAAGAGAAATATGTGCTGTGATAAGTCGAATGGTGGTGATAGAGTAACCAACAACAACAAAAAAGAAACGCTCATGTCATGCGCCGTGTCCAGCATACTGGTGGTAAAAATAAAATAAAAAACATTAAAGTGGAATCCTCATCTCCAAACGCCTGGATGTGAAGCAATGGATGTTTTAGGCTAGTATTTGGAAAAACGGCCGCTCAATCAAAGCACGTCATCCAGACGAACGTCGAGACAGAACCGCAGACCAGCAAAATCGTCAAAATGGCAGCTCCCGCACGGTCACCCGTCGTGATGGGACCTCTTTCGGCCGGCGCGCCCGTGAATCCATTAATACCGGCGTTCGGATCACCCTCGGAGATGCCGCCATTCTCCGCTGTGGCGGGTGGATCGGCTTCGGGCACGAGCAGCGTCATGACGGCCGACAGCACGTCCATGGCCTCGCCGGCGCCCGAGGTGTGGTCGACGGCCGGATCGACGAAGACGCCGCCGCGCCAATAGAAGCCGCAGACGCGGCCGCTGGCGCCGCCGGTGCACTGGGCGATGGCGGCCTCGGTAGAGCTGCGCAGTACGGGCATGATGGTGTCGGCTGTGAAGGGCGCCAGCTGCGTCACCTGCGCGAGCCACCGGTGCACGTAGCCCTTGAAGGACAGCATATCCTGCGAGCATCGGCCCTGGTCCATTTCGCAGTTGAACTCGTAGGCGACGCCGTCGGGGAAGAAGCGGTCGATGAGGGAGGGCAGAAGACCCTCGACGCGGTCGCGCCATACCTGGTCTTCCGTCTGTTTGTAGGTTAGACGGTGCTCCCAAACTTGATCCAAAAGACTGCGGGAAAACGTCTCGGCGTCACTTACATAGTTCCAGAGAAAGGCGCAACCCTGCAGCAAAACAGCAGCATTGTACGAGAAGGTCAATTCGTTGATATCGGTGCAGTTATGCTCGACATGGCCGCCATCGTAGACGAGCCAGCTGTCATGGTCAATGTAGTTGACGGACCAAAGCCAGTCCCATGTCTCCTCGGCTCGCTCGGCGTAGCTTGAGTTGCCAGTGTACCGAGCAAGTCGAGCACCGATATTGAAGAAGCAGGCGTTTGCAATCGCTGCACGCACAAGTTAGCACACCAAATTCTCCCACGCGATTGGAAGGACCGAGGAAAGACCCGCGCACGCACTGTTCTTGTAATTGTATCCGTTGTTGGAGAAGGGAATCTGCCATCGCATGCCGCCGTTGCACTCGTCGTCATGACGGCTGGGATCAGCCTGCGTGTTCCAGACGGCCTGAGCGAGAGCCAGCCACTGCGGCCTATCCTCGGGGGGGTTCGGGAAACGATTCTCGGCAGCGAGCATGGCCGACATGCCCCAGAAGCCTTGGTCGTCGTTTCCCAGGGATGCGGTGTGGTTGAGGGGTTGGTAGTCGTTGTCCTCGCCCGTCTGGTGCAGCATGCCCTGCATGACGACGTCGTTGTAGCTCGAGTCGCCAGTGTAATGCCAGTAGTCTATGTAGGTGCCCATCATGGCACCGCCCTGCCACCAGTAGTAGTCGCCCAGGTTCTCGTCGGGCGGGCCGGGCAGGATGCCGGGTGTCATGCCGGTCTGGTTTCCCTCGTAGAAGAGCATGAGGTCGTAGGCAAGGGTGGCGGCACTGGTGAGGATGTCCTCTAGGGCGCATGTTAGTACGGGAGAGGCGAGCACGTGAGAGGGCATGTCGGAGACATACCGCGGGTATCGATGGAATATTGAGCCTCGACGCCGGCGAAGAGATTGGCGGCGATAAGGGCGACGCTCGTCACGGTCGGTGCCGCGTGGGCATACCGTGAGAAGATCATGGCGGCGGCGAAGGTGTTGTCGGGTCAATACCAAGTATGACCTGAGGCGGAGATGGATGCGGCAAAGGAGGGGACCCTAAATTCAACGGAACTTCTGGAATCGATGGACGGCGAGGATGGGGGCCAAGACAAAGATCGGTCGCGGACGCAGGGGGTGATTCTGGAGATGGGGGCGCCGCACAGCGGTAACGAGGGTGGAAGGAGGCCAAGAGGCAGCGAAAAGGTCCCAAGCGAATGTATGGAGGTTGGGCGCTGCAGCCGAAATGTTGCAAAGCGAAGAATCGACGTCGTTTCGTGGGTTTCGTGGCAGCGAGCGAAGCAGAGCAGGAGTGAGGTGGAAAAGGGAAGAGGGAGATTGCAAAAGGGTAGCGACAGGCGGTTAGGGGACGGACTGGGGGGGGGCGGACGACTGGGGATAAGATGGATTGGGTAATAATGAATTGCACCAAAACAAGGCAAATGGGAGCCGAGAGAGGTGAACTGCGACGTAGCATGAATGGCGCACGCCCCTGCAAGGGTCATCATGGAAAGGCGAGAGGGGGGGGGGGCGTCGGATCCCCCAGGCTACGGTTCAGATCGGGCGGTCCAGTTTGCACAAGCACGCGAAAAGGGGCCTCTGGCTGAGTTATGAATGCCAAGGCAGACCAGGGTGCAGCGGGCTCGAGCCAAGAAGTCTGGGCATCGGGGCGGTGCCAGCCCAGGTTCATCATTCAAGCAACTCGTGTCGTCCAAATATGGATGGGCTGCTTGGCACCTTGGAACAGAGCCCGTCGGGAGCGAACATCGTGGGCTTCGCGATGCTGGAATGGAACGACGAGGCTAGGAATTAAGCATACTCGTTATGGTTGGATTAAGGTAACGGGCGTTCCCCTCTCCCCATCCCCATGTGGGTTGGGGTTGGGCCGTTGCGGGATGTGAAAGAAAAAAAAAAACCTCGCAGAAAAGGGGGCCGGGCAGCGAGGGAATCGCCCGCGAGGTCTAGGTTAAGCTGTAATTTGCGGTGCATTTGGTGACGCGTACCCCATAGCTAGAAGGCGATCAGTGAAGGACCGGAGGCATGGAGGGGCTGGGGTTGCTAACGTGTGGGCTTGGCGGCCTGCCCGAGCCTGCAAACTAGGCCCCCCCCCTTTTACCCTCCCGCTGCAGAGCACACACGCACAATCACATCAACCAACCCAAGCCACCGACCGACACACAGCACGCGCCCCAGGGGTCGATGCGATCACCGGGCAGATACCACCCCTTTCGCACATACGCAGCGTTGCGTCTTGGCCTTTCGCCTTTCCAGCACCCCCCCAGCAAATACGCCGCGTTGCACCTCGCACCGAGCCACCTAGGCGCGCGGGCAGCGGGGAGAGGGTGTTAGAGGCTTTGGTTCAGGAATGCCGGTTGGGCGAACGCTGCCGTCGATGGAAAGTCCAGGCGGCTAGCACAAATCGCAACATCGTATTTTGTACGGATTCCCCATGGTCGTCAACACCCCAGGCCACGCCCAGTGCCTTGCCGTATTCGCACGTGCAGCGGCCGGCCGGGTGACCCGTCGTCTCTGGCGGTGGCGTCTAGCGCTGGGCTGCTGGCGCGACGGCTTCCCACAGCGCTTCCATCATGTTGTTCCATTCCTGCCAGGCCGCGGCGCATCCGACGAAACGCATGGCGTTTGCCGCGAGATGGAAATCCCATGCGCCGCACGATGGGCTGTTTTGGGTCTAAGGCGAGAGGGAGGCGCACGCACGTTTCGAGTGTCTGGAATGGCTCGCCGGCCATGCGTGTGCCATGCTGTTTCTGCCCACTGCATTCCTTCCTCTGGGGCGCCGGAGTCTACGAGTGGCTGGAGAGTGGGCGCATTTCGTAAGATGTCGTTTGCACAATTCACTTCGTAAAACACATCGTATTCCGTCATTTAGCCATGAGGTTCAACATCCACTTTAGGACCCCTTCGTATTCGCCACGAGCCAATCACCAAGCTCCATTACCAGTCCCTACTACCCAGAACATAGTAATAGGTGGGTTCGATTCGGTGCTCTACCAGCCTACCCTATATACACGTTCGACAATATAACATCAATGACACTGGCGAGGCAGTTGACGTTGTGCTCAGCCGGCATAGCCCTTAGCTGCGCCAACAGTATGCGGAATACTTCCAGCCGGGAATACCAGATCCCCTGAATCATCGCCTCGTCAATCTGTTTGTCGAATCCCGCGCGTCTTGCGTTGCGCGCAAGAAGCTGCTCAGTAACCCAGCATGGCCGCTCCTGGCTATGTAGCCCATGATAGATATGTCCTCGGGGCCATCTTTGCCTATCGCGAGGTTCAGATTGTACGTCGTCTCTAACTCGTGCAGGAGATCGCTCTGGGGAATCGTATGTGCGGCCTGATCGGCATGATATAACAGATAATTCTCGGCGTAGCCTCTGATCGACCATTCAGACCAGTCCATTTTCCCTTCAAGATAATGTTCTCCATAGGACGACCCTGTCCTGGACGTGTATCGGAGAGTCGCCTGGCAGTACATCTTCAGGCGTTCGTGGCCCATGCTGTAGATGTCGCTGACATTGGGCCACATCCTCTTCAAGCCCATTTCCCCCACGCAAAAGTCACGCACCGACTCGTGAATAAACTGCACAAGAGATGGACAACCCCACGATTCTATCACCTCGGCCAAGCCCCTGGACGAACTGGTGACGAACCGCTCCACGCCCTTGTACATAGATGGCTAAATGTGCCACTTCTTGTGATCTTCCACTTCGGGCGTTAGATTGACGGCAATGGCAGCGTAGTATTCGCCACGCTCAACGGCCGCGTTGCATACAGAACGCATTGCAGAGCGAGCAACGACTCGTCGGAATTTCTCGAGCTCCTGCTCATTATCGCCATGAAGAGCTCCCCCAGCCCTTCTGGCAGCTCTTCCAGACGACTTTGCACCCGGAGGAACGCATCATCGCTGTAGGTTCCATTGAGAATGTCGATTACCAACACGAGCCATAGAAATGTTCCATTTGCTTTGGCAAGGACTTTGGAGCGCACATCTTGAGCATCTGAGCCGTTGCCGATCCGTAAGCGATGATGAGTGTAGGCTTCCAGGTCGCGGGAATGACCGTCCTGATCGTCTAGCGTCAACGACAAACCGTACTCGACGACGATGGTCGGGTAATGTCGGCTCGAGAAGCATATCAACAAGGGGGTCGCGGAGGCGAGTGCTGTGTCCTGCAACTCCTCAAAATACGAGATCATATTCCGAGCCTGCTTAGTATCGCATTCATCCGGGGCATCAACAAAGCACATGACGCGTCTGTGACCAAGTCGCCCGATTGCGTTCGTGAACACGTCCGGAGCGTGCCCACCGTCCATAAGAGGCGGCCCACTTTCTCGGATAGGTGAATCTTCACGTCCAGGACATCACGTACATCGGGCAGCGCCTCAAGGAGTTGGAGCAGCAATGACTGATGTAGTCCTAGAATGCTCTTCTGCAGCTCGTGACCACGTGCATGAAAGAAAAAAGAGATAATTGCAGCATACTTACCGCTCTTCTCAACACGAGAGACAGCGTGCTTCATCAATGTTGACTTTCCCGCCCATGGTTTTCCTTTGATCCACAGGAACCCGCGATGCTGTTCTAGCAAATTGTCACCCAGCCGCTCTTAAAACGTCTCATGATTGAACAGCCACTCGCAAGTACGAGACCGTGCACGCTGGCCGGCCTGCTTTCGGGAATTTATCTACTCGAAACGAAGCGGGTCTAGCAGGTGCTTGCGTTTATCTAAGATGTTTCAGCAAAGGATAAGCATTTAAGCAGGCCTTATGAATCTTCTTACCTGCAACGAGCCCTGTATGTCGCTCTCTGGTCTCCATGAGAGTGACAACCCCTAACCACTCCTTTGCGTACGCGGCAGCCACACCGGCCGCATATCTCTGCCAATATTTGTTCTTGTGCGAATCGGCGTAGTCGCATATTCCCCGGATTGACAGGGTCGGGAGGCTATCGACTACGCCTGCGGCTTCCATCTCGAAGCACAGCGCGTCAAACTGCTTGGCCAGTCGATCTCGTATTTCGTCGTCTTTCATGACCTGGTCGGCACAAACAATATGCCCATAGTGAATTTTCGGGCCCATGATGTGTCGAGGCTGATGGATAATTTCCTTGGACGTATCACATGCGTCGCAAGTGCTGCTGTTCCCAGCCTGTTCCCAGCGTGGAGGTAAGTACTCTCGAATAACCGATCTTGGAGCCGAGCGCGATCCGCATACCGCGGCCACCTTGCTCGGATCTCAGCCAAAATGCAATCCATCTTGCCGAGCCCCAGGTCGTGTTGAGCCTGCAATCTTGCCACAGCCGTCACGATTTGTGAGGAGGAATCCGTGGCGCAGACGTGACCATCAGCCCAGAGCTCGAAGTCTTCCCCAGGTCGTATTGGATCATCTTGGTACCAACAACAACGTTGCCCAGCCGTACATCCGTCTTTCCAGGTACCCCCCACCGATCCCAACCGTGAGAGCCAAACGAATAGACGGAAAGGTCCGGCGCATGTTGCTCGCCACTATCGCCGCGTTGTTCATGCCATAGCCGCCTGTGGGAAGACACGCAATAGTTACGTTGTGCTGTCCGACTCTACAAGGGCGTACGTGTTGCTATCATCCCTCTTTGTTGGCAAGGCTTCGTGAGTCTCATCCAAGACTGTTTGAGCGGCAGCCATCTCTATCGCGAGCGCACAAGCCCAAGAAATTGTGTAGTCATCGTACGTGCGGGAGATGCCCGTGCGCTACTGTGGTTGGCAGCAATGGCGAAGACATCATCATTCGCACTGCTGGCTCTTTTGCGCTTCCCATCGTGCCCCACATGCACACCAGCCGCCCCGTACATCTTGTCGAAATCTCAATACGCAATGCACAGGAGAGTTATGCCCTCCCCTTGAATGGTGTCAAACATCTGACCGACTTCCAACATCTTTCGCTGGTTTGCGCGTTACGTCAATGGCGGGGACGAGCTGTGAAGAGCACTTTTTCCAAACAGGGGTTGCTTTGCCATAAGCAATATCATGACTTATTTCTTGATAGGTGCATATGAATCAAAACAGTTCGCAACTGGGCCAGGACGGCCTCACAAGAACCGAGGATTCCAAGGTGTTCGTTGGAAACTAAGAAACAATATCGATTTTAGTAGCAGCCGAAGTGTTTGAGCTGTATAGCCCGAAGATATTGAGGGCCTTGTATTATGCTATATAAGAGTCTGGCATAATAGCCGTAGCCCAATTGCCCGTCGAGCCTTGTCCAATGACATTAGATCCTTTATATCCTATTTACTCACCGCAGACTCTTGATACTTTGGTCCAAAAGCCTCAAACCATTTATCCACTATTCCCTCGCCCATCCCAGCTGATATCGTATCATCTCCACGTTGCAATTTCTTGGCCACATCTCTCATGAATTCGTCCACGCTCAGAGCACTTGGGTTGTTCTCCTTCTTGTTATCGTCCGGATCCTCCCGCTCGCGATGCAGATCCGTCGCTACCGTTGGAGGTGCAATCTCGACGACTTTGATGTTGGTCCCGGCATGCTCCAGCTGCGTACGAAGGTTCATGCTCCAGAAGTGGAGGAAGGCCTTGGTGCCGTTGTACACGGGGTTGATGATGGAGAATGGGATAAATCCCAGAACGCTGGAAACATTGATGACGAGCGCGGCTGGTTTGGCTTTGAAGTGAGGCAGCAGTGTCAGTGTTAGGTGCATAGGGCCGCGGACGTTGATGTCAATCTCCTGGTCTGCCTTGTTAAGGAAGTCGTCGTCCTTGATGATTTCCAGTGGCCTTTGCACGCCGGCGTTGTTGACGATGCAGTCCAGCTCAGGGTGGTCTGCGACAACCTTCTCGACAAAACCCGGAATGTCTGCGACTTTGCCGGTGTCGAGGACGTAGTATCCAGCCGCGCCGATCTCATCCGCAGTGGTTTTGAGCTTGGACTCGGTGCGGCCAGCCAAGAGGACTTTCTTGCCTTGCGCGATGAAGTATTCTGCAATGGCCTTGCCGATGCCGCCACCGCCGCCCGTGATGACGGCGCACTTGAAGAAGAGGTGGCTTTCTGCAGACATATTATCGCTGTATGAGTTATGTTGTGCCGTTGAGTGCAGCTAATGATAGTAGATGAGATCTTCATAAATCATGCGTGGTGCAATTGCTCCATCATGGAATCCCACATCTGCAAGTGCTGACTGATTCTGGCCGTACGCGGAGATGAAAGACGTCATGCTGAACAGTAATAGCAGCCGTTCGCCGAAATACGACGAACCGGCTCAAAATCTTATTCACAGATGACGCTAGATGCCCGTCACCCAGGAAATCAACAGCATTTCACTTCCTAGAGAGAGTTTCGCGACAATAAGGGCTCGCTAGTCCTAATAGATGATGGAGGTGTCGAGAAACTTAAAAGGCGGAATAGTATGATCTCTCATTATATCCGTCTTCACATCCGTGCAATATTGGGAAGCCCGTAGGCCGTATGGCAAAAGCCGAAGAGACAAATGTGTTATTAATTAAGTCGTTCTGTAAGGGCTTCCCCTTCCCCAAATTGAAGCTGCAAACTTGCAACCAGGCAAGAGTGCTACTATTGAATTGAGCATTCTTGTGGTTCGTGACTTGCAACAGCGAAACCAGCCAACAACAATCCTGGCGCTTGTTGCAACTTAAGAAGAATCACCAGCAGTAGTGACACTCTCGTCACCCATAGTATTCTCGGGCCAGGCCCTGAGCCTATTCGGAGAGTGGAAGCGGCCAATGGCAAGACCGTCCTTGACCATAAACGCTCCCGCAGAACGCATCTTCACACACTTCCAGCAACGTATGCGATGCTTCGAGTTGACATGGTAACATACTTCTCCGGTGTCAGAAAACTCCTCCCGACATTGCCAGTGAGTCCATTTGTAGTACTCATTTGTGAAATAATTTTCGAAGCGCTCTATGCTGATTATGGGAAGTAGGCGCTCCCCTTCCAGCGTAAGAGCCTCTCGTTTTTGTCTATTGTGCCCTCTTGTGTTAGTGATGATCAATTCTGTTGGTTGAGTTTTGTGTAGATGTTTACTGGAGCTTTTCTGAAGTGGGCATCACGACCAGCTGGATATTGTGGTCACCCGTGGGTGGCTGTTTTGTGATTGTTTGATTCGACTCTTTGGACTTTTGAGAAGTAAAAGTAGATTTCTGGACAGAGAAGTGTGGCATGGAGAGGCAGATCCTAGAATGGCGATGCCGTCAACTTATACATTGCTGATCCCCCACCCTGGCGCCCATGCGTCCAGCACTTGATCACGATTATGTGCTTCCTGTTTGTTGTTCATTACGGCCCGAATATCATATCATCTAAATTCAGAAAAGCCGTAATGGGATAGTGATTGCTTTAAAATCTTGGTTTACTTCTTTGCAGGGTTCCCGTCGTCGTTACCGTTTCCTCACTCTGGACTTCTGACAACGCGTCACGTTTTGCATGCTTGTTTCAAGATAAAAAGATAGAAGAAATCAAAATGCCACAGACTAAACTTACCACAAACCCCCAGGCCCATCACTTGACTTGATCATGCTTACATATTGCACTCAGTCTGCTATTCGTCGATCAGGAAGAGTAGAACTTCGGGGCTGTTATTGTAAGATGCAAACTTCGATCCAACATCTTCTGTTACGTCGATGAATTATTGTATCGCAAAAGTAATCAGCTGAAAAAAGAGTTTTGGGGAGATCGAAGATATTTACAGTCTGTTTAATATGTCGCGCCAGCTTGTTCCCTCGTCTGAAAAGCATGATGCTGCATCATGGCATTTGCACTAGCCCACACACATGGAAAATGAAGCAAACATGATTCACTGTTAAAGAAAGAACTTATGTTAGAGACGTGCCAATTTTTGATCTGTTGGCAACCTTCAATGATTGTGAATTGAATACTCAGCCATTATGACTGCCTGGACTATGAACCCCTGAGCCAGCGCCGCTAATGAAACCCCATGCTTCCGCTATCCGGAATCAACGTCCCCTCAAACCTCCAAAGATGTCAGCAAGATAACAGCCCAATTTATTCCTACCCCCCAAAGCGCACTCCCATGCACTGGGACTTGTCCAGTGGGTCTGCGTTGGCGGCGAAGCGCCTAACCCTATCAGAGCGGTCGTTTATCGCGTAAGCCCTCGCACCGCACGTGGCAAGGCATTTGCGACAGCAGCCGTTCTTGACTCTGTTGGCCTCGTAGCAAAGGTCTGGTCTTCCAAACCTTGGACTCTGCTGCAGACACTCCCAGGATTTGATTGTTAGATGGGAGAGATCTGTGATGTCGGCAATTTGGAGGTCCCTCGCGATGCCTTACGTGCTTACCGATTCAGAGAAGAGGGAGCTGTTTGATTTGATGCTTTTCATGAAGATGAACTGGAAAGATCAGTTCCTCTACCAGTACCAGCCTTGAAACTTCAGACGCAAGCGTAGCTTACTACTCTAATGGTGCTTTGAAATCTTGGAGCTTAGCTGGACGATGACATTTGCAAAATGTCAGGGATCAAACCCCTTCGGTGTTGAAATAGTTTAGTGGTTTCACATGACGCTACACGATATCTTGTTGTGCTGCTCATGTTCAAACTACCAAGTCACTGCACGCAACTTTTGTCTGTCATTTATGGACGTGAAACACATCAAGAAAAGACCTGTAAGGACACAAATTCGCACAAGAAATACGAAGTTCATTGCGATTATTTTGAAACGTGATGATTCCTTTTCTGAATCCATTATGTTATACATGACATTGAGGATGAACAGTAACCTGATCATGCATGATCTTCTTGACCTTGATTCCAATTATGCAAACAATGGCAGGCCAGGGCAAGCCATAGGGGGCTATAGAAAAGCTTGCCAGCGAGCGGTGTACACTGGCCAGTAGCTGGCAATAACGCCCACCCAAGCACGGTTGTTGAAGAGGTAGCGAAATATATACGGCGATTCCAAGTACAATCGAATATATTGACCTGTTGTCAACATATGCTTCATAACAACCGCTTAGTAGTTGCTGGGGTCTTGAGTTCGCAGTTCGGGGCGACAGCTCCCTGATGGCACTCTTGATGAAATCGGCTTGGCAGAACCCACGTTCCAGGAATTCATTGAGCGTCGCGCTCTGCAAACAAGCCTTGATTCCCTCTATCCTCGGCCAGATTTTAATGACTTGGCCGAATTTCTCAAAGGTTCCAAAGTCTTCACCCCGGCCCTGGACGACCAGTACCTAAACTCGACCTCTCCTTCAACTTCAGACGTCAAGAACAGCTTCGTAGTCATCCATAATCTATCTACCGGAAGCCACATCAGCTATCAGGGTTCAGCAACCGATATGATACGCTTCAGAGATGTCGCACCCGCCAAACAGCCGACTTTGGTGTTTTTACGAGGCCACGCCTCTCAATTCTGGCTCAACGGGATTGCTTCCACATATGGGCCTAGCGTTGCTACGTTGTACCAACGACATTTAGACTTCAAGGCATTTAAGACTATACGAAGAGACCTTTACTCGCCTCCCGGTTTGCCTTCGTCGCTGAGTCAGGCTTTTCAATTGTTGATTCCAACTTTGTGCTTCAACAACGAAGACATTTCGGCCAAGCCAGAAGACCTCAGAAAGGCTCGTCGCATGGTTGCCGACAGGATGAAAGAATATTTCAAAAAATTGGGCCAGTCCACCGACTTGGCTGGCTCAGTGGTCCGGAACTGCTTGCTGCTTAGCAAACAGGCATACGTGCTGGAGCAGAGGGCTACAATTGAGGTCATCCATGGCCAAGGTTGGCGTGTCATAGTGTGGCTTGACACTGGCAAGGATCTCTCACAGAGCCTGGGAGGACCCTGGCTTCCTAGCCCAGGAACAAAGCCTTGGGAAACGTATTTTGTCCCAGTCATTGTTGACAGACATTTCGAAGCGCCTGCACCATCTGCGGATGACTCGGTAAGCCTTTTCCTAACGGCGAACAAGGAAGGAAGTTCGAGCCAGAGTGTTCGGCAGAACCATAAATGGAGGGCGAAACAAAATGCCTGCCTACTACCTTTCCAGTACGGCCAGCAACTGGATAAGACAGTCGCTTCTGAGGACGCTTTATATGCTCTTAGTGAGCTATTTTCCTTTGCTGCGGCTGCTGAAATCCAATTTCTGAATTTGTTGGAATTTCTCATTGAGTATGAGCTTTCATTCGTTGGCGAGGGTACCGACTCCAGCATGTTCTATGAGATTTCGCTCCTGAACCAGATACATCAAAACGCAGATCGCCGCACATACGGGCTATCTGTCCAAGACGGTAACTTTTCTTGAGAAGGAGGGGTGGCTTGATTGGCCTTCCTCTGGCACCGAGGCCGCAAAACGTATGAAAACCATGTTACGGACGGACTATCAGCACCGTTCGGAGATTCTTGAAATTCATTCGACGATCCGTGGTGGCGAACACGCGGTAAGCAACGGCTTCATCTAAAATAGATATACGGATTATGGTGAGACAATTTTCGATGGGGAGAGCAAGAGAAGGTTCAATGGAGACTTATACACTGTTTTCGGGTTTCGAACGTTCACTTTGGCATGCTTCTCGTCCCAGCTTGTTTCTGCTGCACGGCGCGATTGTATCCTGTGAATCTAAACGGGAAGTTGACACATTATAGTGATTTTTATGCGACTGTTCAGGATCAGTCACTGACATATATACTGCTAATCGAACAAGACAAACAGGCTGGCAACGTTTGAGATCCACGGTTCCAAACAAGGACTATTGAAGCAATTTAGAGGCCGCGTGCTAGCCTGGTCTGATGTTTCGAGGCACACTACATTGATCCTCATCTTTTCTGTGTAAATATTGAGATTATGCTGTCAAAAAGACGGTTTACATGGGAGTTCTTGGAGGCCCAAGCTAAGTCACTGGCGGGTTTGCGTTGAGACGATTGAAGAGCCATTACACTGTGTCCAACAGAGCAGCAGTCTCATTTAAGTGAGATGGGTAGTCTTCTTTGGTAAACATTAAATTACTATTTATGGTGTGTACTTTTTCCAATCCATGCGACCTATGCATCATGTGCTCATCATCCTCCATGTAATTGTGTACTTCTCAAACCTCCCCCTCGTCGATGATGACGGCCATTCGAGATGTACTCGACAACTGCTTAGGGAAGAGCGGCGGGAGCGTACTTCTTGTTGGGAGAGACCGTCTGCCCACCAGCAACCTCTTTATCCGTGTAGGCAGGCCAAACAATCAGCCTCTGCTTCGTGTCAACCACAGACAGAGTGGTGAAGCCGTTGCCGGGACCGAACTGGCCACTCCAGCCTGAGGTGACTTGGTAGTTACCGCAGGTGACGGGGCCGGCAGCCAGAGCCTGGGAGGCCTTTGTGCCCTTGACGACGTAGGTGCAGTTGGTGGCCTTGGCGTTCTGGGGGTTGATGGCGAAGGTCCAGGTGCACTGGGTGTCGGCTGAGTTGCAGGTGCGCTTGAGGTCCTTGATGATCCATTCGGGCGCGGCGGCCATCATGGAGACGTCGGCGGGCGTAGGGGCGGCCACGGCACTGGTGGCGGCCAGGAGGGTGGCGAAGAAGACGTTGGTCAGCTGCATGGTTGCGGTGGGAGAAATTTGTTGGTGAAGATGAGTGTGAAGGGTGATATGATGGGACAGTTGATGATTGGCTTTGAGCGGATGTTGAGTTTGTTGATCTGAGTTAAGTGGTCAAGGGAACGGATACAGTAGGTTTATATAGCCGTCAAAGTTCATGCTGGAGAGTCGGACTCGTACGAGATACCTAAGCTTGTTGCCAACGAACCATTGTTCATGGTGCTCCGTGTTCCTCATACGACCTCTGCTCACCGTTGCAAACACGAGATGATCTACATGTCCAAGCTAACCCAATCCATCCCCCGTAGCTCACGATGCGGAAGTCCCCAAGCTGGGCAGGGCCCAGTAGCATCTCACTAGGGAATGGTCCATTTTCTATGACTAACAGGAAGTCATCCCCGGGCTCATGTCAGCCCTGTCTCATGGGCACATGATGGGAGCGCATAATATGACAGGATACGAGAAAAAAGACCAGCACAGAACGAGCAAGCGGGACTGGGTGGAGCGGTTACGGCAAGTGCCTAGAACAATCGCTCGTATTCTCGTGCTTTGCCTATAATTGGAGTGGAGGCGGGCCATGCAGGGTGCCCGATATAGAGAACGCGGGGGAAGCCGTGAGGGCAACCCGCTAGTCTACGCGATCCATGCGAGTGTGTAAGCGAGGGCGATGATCCATGGGGTTGGATAGCTAATATGAAGTACTGCGAGTGCAAAAAGGGATTTGGTGGCCTTGTTCTAGCTATGAGGAGATACCGGCCGCATGGAATATTCCACTCGCTACAGCATGGCCTGAATGATTTCATCAGCCAAGTGTCTGGGTGAATGCCGAGAGCCTAGGACGGCAGATGCCAGCCGGTCCGAACGGCATGCCCTTGGGGCCAAGCAATTTCACAGGGCTCGTTGGGCGCCGCATTGATCCATTTCGGGTCAGCGCGAGCGACTATGACATAGCCCGTCACTCAGTCGACCTGCTTAATAGCCTCTACTTATTGGGTCTAGGTAGATACTAGCTTAGCTCCCCGTAATTAATCTGCGTTGTCAACGGAACACGGCATTTCGCGGCGCGCCACCCTAGTTTCTAGAATCGTGCTGTAGACAACCTGACTATCGTGAGACTGGACAACAGTTTCGGAGACCGTGACAGTTGCGAGGTTGATCAGGAGCTTGCAACATGTGATGGATGACAGGTTATCGGACGACCTGTAAGCCCTAAGAAATCGTTCGCAATTGATTTCTTGAAGAACCATTGGCACCTCTAGCGAACAAGAGCAATGAGGAACAATCCATATCACTGAAATTTTAAGGCGCGACTGGCGTCAAGTTTTCTTTGATTGAGATCGTTGAAGAGAGGCACCGAGGGTCTTGACCTATTTATGAGAGTCTGCCGGGCCCCCCAGCGTCGCACATCACCACCCTCCAAACCGGGTCCCATTTAGTTTCTTCAGCCATGCCGTCTTGGCCGTCTTGGACCCCGTCGGTTCGCAATCTAGCCACTGGCGTCTGAGGCTCTTGGGTGCCGGCTGCCGAACGGACGGCGGTGGAGGTGACATGGGCCAAGTGCCGCTCTTGCGACGACTGACGCGAGTCGGCTGTCCACGACGCGTGGCGCACGTTTTGACGTAGCAATCGTGAAGCGTGGCTTCAAGATCTATCTAGATTTCTTGGTTTGAGGATCTTGAAATATGACGGAGGCCAAGATGTTTCGATGCAAGCGCTTCCAGATTTCACTCATAAAAGAGACGTGGATGCTTTCGCTTGCTAAAGTCGATCAGGCTATTCCAACATCATCACTTCCATCACTCACAAGATTTGCTTCCATTCAAGAACTTCTCAACACCTTGGCCGAGCACGCTTATAAGTCCACAACTCAAACACCTCCACCTTCACACTAGAAAACGATGGACCCCGTTGTACACTACGCCGGCCTCGTCGCCCGTCAATACTGGCAGCGCAGCCGGGGCCGCCGCCTCGCTCGCGGCGCTATCGCCGGCATCGTCGTCGGCTGCGTCGTCTTCCTCGTCGCCGCACTCCTCTGCTGCTACCTCTGCTGCTGCCGCAAAAAGCGTCACGCCAAGAAGGCTAGTCGCCACGGCCATACCGCCCCTGCGTCCGGCGGCGGCGGTCTCTTGGGCCGTTTCTGGGGCGGACGTTACCGTGGAACGCATCCCGGCATGAGCGAGGCTGGGTTCGGAGAGGGATATGACGCTCAGGCTCCTCGGCCGGCCTACCGCTAGATTTTGCCCGCACCGCTTTATACACCCTTCAGGACGAGAATTGATAACTCAACCTCTGATTGATGAAGTTGGGCATATGTCATGAATTATGAGGGCGAAAGGATGGAATGGCGGCATTTTTGTACAATAAAAGACCTTTCTTCGTGACATTCTTTGGTTGATCTACGATTTTTATTTATATTAATTTGGAATTACAACAATCCAAGCATTTTTTATCTTTGCAAGTTCAAATTTTGGGTGCGAAGCGAATAGCACATACGATTTGTTTGAATTCCGAGGTCGAACGAATGTTATAATGCCACTGTTGTTCGACAGGTAACAGTTCCGGTGGGTCATGGATCTCATGAGCTTCAGCTCTGAAATTGTTCATCGAGTCTATTATTATCATGAAATGCTAATGGCACGTGTGTTAGCCCAACCCTGTTACTAACGAAGGCGCAGCTGCAGTGTAACCTCAAGTCAGTCTTACTCTGCCACAAATGCTGTAAATATACCTTGTCCCTGTTTTCCTCTCCTAAAATCCTTACCTTATCATTCCAACAGGTGCGACAATTTCGCGGCCTTCGAAATGCGTCTCCTCAACACAACCACACTTTCTCTTGAGCAATTCTTGCATGACACACCGGCATATGCTATCCTATCACATACCTGGGGCCCAGAAGAGGTCAACTTCCAAGATTCTGCGGTTATATAAACAGGTGAAGGATCTGGATTCGAAAAGGTTCGAGGCGCATGCGTACAAGCCCGCAAGAGTGGCTTCCGCTACATCTGGATTGATACGTGCTGCATCGACAAGACGAGCAGTGCGGAACTCTCTGAAGCAATCAATAGCATGTTCCGGTGGTACGAGGAAGCCGAGCTATGTATTACCTACCTCGCAGATGTTCACCCAAGTTCGGATGTAGAGGCGATCAAAGCCTCCTTTGCTTCAAGCCGTTGGTTCAGTCGTGGGTGGACGCTGCAGGAACTACTTGCCCCTCGTCATCTCGTGTTCTTCACCTCCGATTGGTCTAAGGCAGGAAGTCGCCACGAACTCAGCGACCTAGTTTCCTCTATCACCGGAATCAGAAGGCGGTATCTTGTTGCGTACGATGCGCCGAAAACAAAGCCGTTGAGTGAAGACCCGTCTGCCGAAATTATGAGGCAGGCGATGAGTGAGTCACTGGGCTTCCATAGCCAGCACAATCCGAGAAAATCTCGTCGATATCAACTCATGAAGCAAGCCTCCATTGCGGAGAGGATGAGTTGGGCAGCCAACAGGACAACCACAAGGGAAGAAGATACGGCATACTGTCTACTCGGAATATTCGGGATTAATATGCCTCTTCTGTATGGTGAAGGAAGGCATGCGTTTATTCGATTGCAAGAAGAAATCGTTAGAAACCCGCGTGTTTTCGATCCCAGCATTTTAGCCTGGAATGTTGTCGTTTCCAACGCGCAATTGAAACCCATCCGTCATCCTCAACGAGCCGCTTGGTTGTCAGCGATAAGGGTGCTCTTTCACTTCGACCATCCGTGGCGAATAGGCCAGCCCGAAAGAAATCGTGATATTTCAATCGTTGCCCTGCTAGCACCTGATCCTGTCAGTTTCAAACGCTGTGGAAACATTACTTATGCCACCAACGACGTGCAGCGATCTTTAACAGCGTTGGGCTTGGGTATTACCTTGCCCATATCCACCCACAGGAGCCCCTACATGGTTTTGCCGTGCTACGACAGTAATCACCCGCAGAATTTCCTTGCCATTCCTCTTGCACCACACGGCGAGGGCGTCTATGCACGCGTGGGCCGCTCGGCTACGTGGGTCAATCACCGTGTTTGGCAGATTTGGGAGCAGCGACGTATAGACTTAATGACACATAACACTACAGGCCGGATCATAGCTTTGAGGCAGCGGGAGGAGCATAATTGCTTCATCCAAATTCGCAAACCTCAAAGGCCTGTCAACCTTATTGGCATACATACCGCTGATGGATGGTTTCATGACCTAGACAATATTCGCATATCATTCAACATACGCAGCAGGATGGGCCATAAGAAGATATATGCAGCAGTAGTTATTCTAGAGCTCGAGAATTCGGGAGCTACATTTGCTGTATATCTAGAGCCTTGGAGGTCTCCATTGCTGTGGCAACCGATCTTGAGTTCAGTTAGACTCAGTTCTTTCTACGCCCTAGGAGGTTCGAGCAGTAACGTGACGGGCGACTTCAGTTACCCTAGGAGCGCGGAACGAATGCCCAATTATCTTTGGATCAACGATCAATTTATCCATACGGAATGGACAACAGAAAGCATAATGGGAAAGTCCACCATCATCGCTACCATCAGCATCAAACCGTTGAATTCGCAACGTATAATGCAACATGCCTGCTATGTCATATTCAACCTGACAATCAGGCGGCATTCAAACGCCTTGAGAAGAGCTCAGGCCATGGTGGTGTCTTTTCTCAAAACACCTCTCTACACTCTGCCCAGTGTGTACATGTGGGTTCATGTTGTCCTGGCCATCTTTCGGCTACTACCCAACGTAGAGGCTGTGTTCAACCAGTACTTGTTGTGGAGCCATATTCTCACAAACGCAAGACCCATTGAAGAAGAATTTATCGGAAAATGTGTTCTTGCATGTGCAGCATCGACCACCGCTTATGAAGAGTTGCCCATAGTAACGTACTTCATGCCGTCTGCTTCACGTATTGTACGACTTTATCACTTTGAGCTGAGTGTTCTCATGGGCATCGTCCTTGCAATGGGATGTGTTTTCGGGGAGAATATAGCGCTCTTCTATGACGGCTATTTTATTGTGACGTCATTTTGCGATGCTTTGGTATGGATGGGATTCCTTCCGATCGCTTCTGAGGTCTATTTTTCAAACAAAACCGGGAGTCAGTTCGTGGGCACAATGAGATTCTTCCTTGTCATTGCGGAATATGCCCGAAAACAACAGATGATCGAGACCCTGTTAGAGCTTCTACTTACCGTAAGCATATTCTCCTTTCTTCAGATTGTCATTTAACACTTGCGGTTGCTCGGAAGGACCACATTCACGTACCCATTTGAAAGATTCCTGGTACACAGTGTTATAGATGTGAGTTTTGGCTCTTTCCACTCGTTCTTTTGATGCAAACATTGCATGCTTGCAAGGTAGTACATAGTCATCCCTTTGTTTTTATAGTGTTTATAACCGGATACAGGCTGCATGAAATTGGGATGCCTCTTGTATGAATAGTGCGTATAACAAGACATCCTTATCATGAATGCTCGAGCAGAATTTAAAGTGAAGTTGGTGACTTGACAATTCTTAATAATTTTGTATACGCCAAGTAATCGAAAGTGTGCTGGGATTTTGTTGTCGAGTAATGGCGTAATGATCAATGTGTAATTTTATATGCTACCTAGAACCTGCTATCCGAACCATATTACGTGGGCGTCAAAGCGAACACGAGTGAATTTTTTCTTTTCAAAAACAATAAGGACCGAACATGTGTCGTTGAGACTTCGTCGTTCCGATTCGAGCGACATGCTTCAATTTGGAAGTGAACATTCGTCTCAGGGCTGTTTCTCCTTCCTTCATGTTTCTTGCTTGCCCATGGCCATAGATCGTTTCTCGAATGGCACCAATCTCCCCAACAAGAATAAATACCCTTCCGGAGAAGTCCTAGAACAAGGAGGTCTACTCTGTCCTGGAAGCATCTAGGACATACTACGTAGCCGACGTTGAACCCGTCCAGATCTAGAATTCGCGCCCAATCCTGAAAGACATTGGCCATTTTTTTGACAGTGCCAACTGGCACCAAATCATTGTTACTGACGGATGTGGCCTTTCTAACTGAACGCAGCTTCCACTTTAATTCACCCACTATACGGTATTAAACGCGGACGCCACCCGCCACTCTCTAGAGTACACTCCTCGAGGCTGATGACCGTTTCCCAATCAGATCAGGACGGATAATTGCCAGGATTACCCGAGAAGAAAGCAAGCCCAGCACCACAACTAGTCAAACTCGTCTGCGGTCGTAATGGCAATGCCCAATAGGACAGAATTGAAAAGCGCAGAGTGCCGTCTCGTTCATGCCTTTGCTCCAACGAAAATCGCGTGAGCCGTGGAAAAGAGATCCAATCACTGACATATATGCGTATGTAGCTCTTTCGGAATGACGGCAGACGCTGGGTTCTCAATTGCCACACGGACAGAAACAGCTACAAATCCGGCACCGGATCGACCTTTTTCACGACCCTAGCTGGAGACCCGATGGCTACGGAGAAGTCGGGGACGTCTTTGGTGACGATGCTGCCGGCGCCAATGGTGCACCCCTTGCCGATGGTCACGCCGGGCATGATGGTAGTGTTTCCACCGATCCAGCAGTCATCGCCGATGACGACACCGCGCGCGTACTCGACGCCGTCGCGGCGCGACTGCACGCCCGTCTCGTGGGTGGCGGCGAAGATGGAGACAAAGGGGCCGAACATGACGCGGTTGCCAATGGTGACCATGCCGCAGTCAAGAATGACGAGGCTGTCTGACGTTAACACGCGAACAAATCAAAGTAGCAAGAAAAGTTTGAGGGGATCTGCAGAGATAGGAAAAGATTGAAGGAAGCTTGTAGGAATAAAACTACGACTGGGATGGGGGCGGGGGCGGGGCGGGTTGCAGACTTGAAGTTGGAGTAAAAGCTGTCACCGACAGAGATGTTGCAGCCGTAATCAATGTTAAGAGGCGGCTCAATATAAGCGTCCTTGCCGACCTTGCCAAACATCTGCTTGAGCAGTTCTCTGCGTTCCACGAAGAGGGATTCGACAGTGGCATCGTCGGGGAAGTGCGTGTTGTATTTGCTCATGAGGCGGCGGGCGCGGAAGCGGCCGTTGACCAACTCGGGCGCCATGGAGTCGTAGCTGCTTTCTTGTCAGTCTCTTCCTAGCAGTGTTTGGTAAGGTGAAGCACGGGGTGGGATGGATGGACGCACAGAACGCCGCTGATCATTTTCTCGTAGTCATCGCACCAAGGCGTGTTCTCCAGCGTCTTGGCGTGGGCGATGATGGCGGGGTCTTTCTCCGTGCTGGCCATCATGTCACAGCTTGCTGCCCCTCGCGATATGTGTGTCTGAACAGGCTACAGGGCCGACGGCTGGAGGTGGATGGTAGAGCCAAACTGTCCTTGCGGTTAGCCCGGAGGTTGATCACGACATAGCCCTAGAGGATAACTGGCGTCGAGGGTTCCCAAGTTGGGTGGGGTAGACCCTCACCAGCTCTCTCTCGTCTGTAAACGAAAACGTGTTCACATGGGTGACGGCAAGACGGTCCAGCTTAGCGCCTACAGTCCAACCTCCTACAGAATATTGTAAGAATACATGGCAAATACCAGAGGCGCTTCTAGACAGTCTTGAAAACCCAAACCTGCATCGCAAGTTCGCCGCGGATTCCCTTTGGCGATGGCTTCAGGCCAGCTTATCTCGGCAGCGCTCCTGCGAGTCGTTGCATGGAGCAACGCCTGATGCCGTAGGACCTGGGGTTTGTACGACATTTGTAAATATCTTACACACATATATACATATCGACATATACTACACCCAATCCCGATACAGATCGCTGCCATGTGACGCCGCCGGGGGTGTGGTTGGCTTGGCCGAGCAGCATGGACGGCCGACGCAGGTCCGACAACGGCAGGTTGGCGGGCGCCTGGCCGAAGAGGGGGCCGTTCTTGTTGGCGGCGGCGGCGATGACAGGTGTGCGCAGGGCGGCGTTGAGGGCTGCCGAACCCCCGAAAGAGTGGCCCCAGGCACCGACCTGGTGCGTGTTGAAGGGCGCGTTGATGGCTTGCACGGCTTCGCGCACGCGCACCTCGTGGAACACGCTGAGAAAGGTTGACGGGTAGGTGAAGTTGAGCGGCAGGCCATACACGCCCGTGCCGTTGGGGTACCGCAGGAACGGTTGCTCATACACATGATCCAGCACCGCAACCGCATAGCCATGAGACGCCAGATCCGTCAGCTGAATCCTGAAGCCGTCGGTCGGCGGCCCCTACCCGCCGGGCCCGAACACAAGCAAAAGGCCGACCACCACGTCGTGGAAGGCGGCACCGGAGCGGACGGCCATGGTTAGCTGGCTGATGTTGTAGCTCCAGTGGTTCTCGAAGATGCGCGCCAGCTCGGGCTCGAGATAAGGTACGGGCGGGCCGGGGCACTCGCGCGTGGGATAGCAGAGCGTCGCGAGGTACTCGGTCGAGATGTTGTTGGGCGAGAGAGGGTCGGTCGTCTGGGTTTGTGAAGGGGACGACGTAGCGGCGCATGCCGACCTTGTACGGACCGGTGGGAGGCGGGATGGGGTCGGCTCTGGTCTAGTGTGTCACGAGTACAATGCCGGCCAGGGCCACAACTGCCAGCTTCATTCTAGCCGTCACTTTACGGGTAGAAACAAGCTTTCTACGGGTTACGGGAAGTCCCGGCACCGACAGCGCCAAGCCAGATGCTTTATATGGTCCTCCATGTGGCAAGGACCCATGCATGCATTGCCATATGCCGCAGCAAATCTAGGCTCGAAGAAGGAAATAGCCGTTGGAGTTGATGTATGGGGAGGAGATGCATGGGCAGGACTACAAATCGTGATGGTAGACTATCTTCTCCTGTCCAGGCTGGATTAGGCAGGTCAACGAGCATGTCCCCAGCCGTTCCAGCCGACTGTGCGAGGCGCATGCTGGAGGTGACTGCAAAGCTTACAAGCGCTACAAGAATTCCTGGAAGCGAAAATAGGCTGCAGGATCCGATCTGGAAGGATTGTTGGGGGCCATAGATGGGCGGTTGAATGCCACCTTGGGTGTTGGCATCGTAGCCTAGCCGAACGCAACAAAGACCCTGCGCAAAATCCTGGCAAGCAGAATCCTGGGAGATTCAAGGGATTGCGGCGCAATCTCTCGGAGGAAGGGCACACAATGTGTCGGGGAGCAAGCCCGGCTCCGATGGCCTGTCTCAGGAATGAGCATTGGGAGGTGAGACCATGCCGACTGCCAGCATCCAGTGGTAGGGCCTGAGAGTGAGACAATTCAACAAAAGACTTGGACATTCAGCCGACTTGGGCCAACAATTGCATCGACACAGGAAGGATTTACCCAAGCCACTGTCTGGCGTCTGACAGGAGTCTTACCGTATACCAAGCGACATCAGGTGTTGAGGGTGTGCGGTGGCCCAGACTCAACACTACAGCACTATAGCATCAAGTCACGGCAAGCAGAAAAAGAGGAGTTAAGTAATAAATATCATTGTAGCGTAAATTGGCGACTATGCTTTATGCCCAACTCCTCTAATCATGTAGGAATTTCCTTCTTCCATTGTACATCAATAAATTAGGAACAAAGAAAAATCAAGACCCCATCGCTCAATAAAGGGTAACGACTCTTTTTTAGAGTATTTGTCTCAGACAAACGACCTGCCCCCGCCATCTGGGAAGGAATTGTGATCCAGACCATCCCACAACTGCTTCGGTTAAACCCCTAGGGTGCGTTTATGCCGCGGGGGCATCGGCGCGCTTGGTCAGGTGCATGTGGAAGTCGACCTGGGGCACGAACCAGCGGTTCATGACCTTCCAAGGCTTCTCGGGGTTGGTGAACTCGAACTAGATAGAGACTGTTAGCAACGAGGGATTGGCTTAGAAGGGAGGAGGTTTACGTACGTCGTACTGCATGAGGAGGGTGGGAACCAGCTTGTAGATCTCGAGGAGGGAGATGTGCTTGCCCAGGCATGTACGGTGGCCAGCGCCGAACTGTGATTTTTGTCAGTGACAGTGACTTGCGGGATTGGTTCGGGTGTCTTACAGTCAGCAGGCATGACTCCATGAGCTTCTTGTGCTCGGCGTCGGCCTCTATCCAGCGCTCAGGTCTCCAGGCCTCGGCATCCTCGCCAAAAACGGCCTTGTTGCGGTGCACAACCCAGGCGTTCATGCCGACGACGGTGTTCTCGGGGAGGTGCTTGCCGAGCACCTCGATGCCGCCCTTGGGGACGACGCGCTCGAGGTGCAGACCGAAAGGCGGGTGGATGCGGCCGGACTCGGCGACGACGGCTTGCAGGAAGGGCAGCTTCTGGGACTCCTTCCAGGTGACGATGGGGGACAGCTCGTCGCGTTCGCGGGCCTCAATGAGCTCCTTGCGCAGGGTGGCGAGGGTAGCCGGGTTCTCGACGAGGTTCTTGAAGATGGTGCGGAGGAAGATGGCGGTGGTGTCGCTACCAGCGAGGACGTTGGAGATGGTCCAGGCCTTGACGCTCCTACATGTTTATTAGCACTATAGCCCCGCCACACAATACGATAATGCGACGACTTACCAGGGGGGCAGCGAGGGATCCTTCTGGGCGGCCTCGAGGAAGCGGGCGAGGAAGTCGCGGTCGCTGACAGCCTTGCCGGCGGCAACGTCGTCGGCGCGCTCCTTGCGGCGGGCAACGGTGAAGTTGATGAGCGGGTTAGGGATCATGGAGATGATGGGACCGAAGAGGGGGTTCTTGGCGAGGAGCCAGTCGAGCCAGGGCATCTGGCCGACGACGGAGGTGTAGTTGAACCACAGCCAGATGGAGCCCATGAGGTGATCGACGTCGATGCCGCGTTCCAGGAAGCCGAGACGCTTGGAGAAGGTGATTTCACCGATGACATCGAACTAGGAAAAATGTCAGAGACCTCCTTCGCGCACAGAATTACGTAGTTGTTGTTGTTGTGTTTGCACTTACAGCAAAGAACTGCAGCCACAGACCCCAGTCCATGGACTTGTTGTGGTTGACGAAGCGCTTGTTGATCTCGCCGAGGAAGACCTCGATGGTGTTGTCGACGAGAGATTCGAACGAGGTGAGGTTGGACATGGAGTAGACGCCGCCAATGGGGCGCTTCATCTTGCGGTGCAGGGTCTCGTCCTGGGTCGGGAACAGGGAGGGCATGATTTCGCCGTCGACGCGGGGGAGGATAACATGGTAGTAATCGGACTAGGCATGCCGTCAGTTTTCTGTCTCTTTCACTCCTTATCTGGTGTTGTTATAGGGCAAAGCCGTACCTTGACCAGAGGGTTGTGCATCTTGTAAATCTTGGGAATCTCGCGCGGGTCGGCGATCGAGACCATGTTGGGCCCGAAGCGCACGATGTCGCCATGCTGCTTGTGCAGGTCGATGTGGATCTGATGGGCGCGGTTCGAGGCGACCCAGCTGGCGCGCGACAGGTTGGTCAGGCGGGCGAAGAAGGGGCCCGGGATGTCGGACAGCTGCAGGTAGTTGTAGGTGAGCTTGCCGACGAGGGCGACGAGCACCGTGGCGCCCGCGACGGCATAAGTTGTCTGCGAGACCTGCGGCAGCTCGACGTCGCTCAGGAGGCTGGACCAGAAAGGCATGTTGGCGGTGATTGACGGGTATACAACGGAAAAGAAAAGGAAAGAAAAGGCAATAGAAGAAAAGAAGAAAGAGGCTTGTTATGTGCCTTCTCGCTTGTCACTGATATAACGAAAGAATT
>KL659896.1:0-63034 GCA_000732775.1 Stachybotrys chlorohalonatus IBT 40285 | reverse complement strand
GGTCGTGTAAGGGGACAATGGGGTTGAGTAAGAATCGAGTCAGGGTTCGCTTAGGCGGCAGTTGAGTCGCTGGTACGTTGACTGAGAGCTCTTTTCCTTGCTATGACCCCTTGGGATGAAGGGTCTGAAGGAGAAGACGAGAGACACTGGTTGACGAGGTTTGTTGCGTGTTGTCTTGTGGGCTGAGAACGGGAACAGGGCTGATGTCTTACGGCACGGAGTATTTATACAGCAGGCCAAAAGGTTGTCGAGGCAGCGTCTTGTCTCTGCCAATTCCTCGGTCTGCGCTACGTGGAGCAGGCAGCTCGTGGCTGGCGGCGGCCATGTCAGCATTTCGGTTTCATCCTGCTGCCAAAATTAAACTGCGCCGCATACCACAGGAACGGGCTGGGCAGCCTTCTTCTTTCCGCATCCTTCACATCGAACAATGCCCGCAGAGATACTAGGCTTGGGGGAGCCGGAAGAGCGATGGATGCGCCAGACACTCCCATCATGGAGGGGTTTAACTGAAAGAATAAGGCAGATCGCGGGCACCAGGGTTTGATGCCTATGCGTACTCTATTTCGGTACGGACGCGGGCTGCCACAATCACCTACAGGCCTTGTCCTGACTGTAAAGCCCGGCACAACGCCCAGCGAATTTCATAACCCGGGCTTACATACGCCAGGGCGAAAGAGAAATAGCGGGGAGCTGATCCAATTGGATTGGCGGTTCAGGTCTGACAAAGCCCACCCCTGGTCGTTGGGCTTTTGCTTGGATCGGCGCATTTTTAGAAGCAAACCACCTAAGCACGAATGGCCCCTGCGTGCTCCCCGGTTTAATGACCGCCCTAGCCAGAACTCATCTTGGGTGCTGCGCCCAAAAACAGACCGATGAAGAGGGGGGGAGGAGGGAGGGAGGGGGGCTTCCCCAGGGTCCGGCCGCGTTGAGTCCCCGTTGAATGGAGGTGAATTCCTCCGATGAAAGACGGCTTTGGGCGGGGCTCTGACACGCCGGCCTTATCAGGGAAACGTACGGCCTTTGACACAGTGGCACGTTGGTCAGCCCAGGTCTTTTGCTTGCTTCTTCCCGGGGACACAGAGCATCCCGCGTTTGGATTCTAGTCACCAATCGGTGCTGACACGCTCGTCGGCTCCGATATCTCGTAACGCCGCAGGCTCCTCCCGCCTTACCCACCTGCTCTGCTCTGCCTCTTCCTGCCTCGCGCATCGGTTGGTCCCCGTGCTCGCTCTGGCGATGCGGCGCAGAAACAGTGCCACATCTGCCGAAGGCGCTCGGGGATGACGCCCAAAGTGTCGGGAACCAGCCAGCGTGGCGTGACAGCAGGAGTGTTCCGTGAAATTGGGAGAGAGGGAGACAGGGAGAAAGGCACCGTGTAATTGGGCTGGGTGTGGACACAGTGCTCCGATCTTGTGCCTCCCTACGCCGCCATCCGTCACGGAAAGGGACGAGGGTCCGTTTGGCACCACCATCGAACGATGTTGGAAAATCCTTGCGACGCGTGTAGATGCTGAGCATTACAGCACGGTCCCGTGCCATGTGACGACGGGCTGCGTCATGCGGATGATGGCCGAGGGTCCCTCAAAATATCACCACATTGCGACCCTTTTATCCCTCCAAGACAGCGCCAACTCCAGCCCTGCCAAGACAGCAGCAGCAGTGTCTCAGCCTTTTTGTGTTCCCCCCTCAACACTGTGTCTGCACAATTCCACCTTGGCATTGGCACGTAATTGATGGCACAGGATTGGACCATCTGCCCCCCGGCTGGCCCGGCCACTTGGGCTGCCCATCCCTGCACGGCTTATGCGGTAAAAAAGGGAAAGGATGCGCATAAACTCCAAGTGCAATCGGTTGTGTTGGTGCACTGTTCTTCGTGCTTACTCGTTACAGTGCGAAGCAAACCACGCGGCGACGACCTTGGCTTCCACTACTTGGCGTCTGCCTGAGGCGTGGCAATTGCACTCAACAATCGCATGCTGCTGCGATACGGTGTATCTTTCTCAGAAGAGCGACGTCGCGACAGCTGTCAGACATGTCAAACATTTGGCAGAGTCTGTCTCAGACTTTCCAACATCAGCTGCGACTCCCCGACTGACGTCAGCCCTGGAATGCTTCCGTCCGTCCGGTCTAACCCTATCCAACTCACGTTTTTCCTGCACCGTAATAAAGGCAGCTTGAGCGGTGGATAAAGATATCGTCGCTGTTGGATACCTCAGCGGTTCAGCTCGCGCTGAAGCGGGAGAAACAGTATATTTACACTGAAACTACTATGATTCTCTAGAGAGCAAGCCGTCTACGCGAAGCAGAAGAAGAAAAAAAACACATAATTCATAAAGCTGGTATGGCAGGCAACCAATCCTCCTTACAATTCATCACACACGTCCCTGCTACGGGTACTGCGTCGGCAGCGGGTTCATGTAGCGGAAGACGTTGCTGGGATCCCACTTGCGCTTGAGCGCCGCCAGCCGCGGCAGCTTGTCGGCGCCATAGATCTGCTCGAGCTGCTCGGTGCCCTGCGCGTAGTTGACGTACGTGCGCAGGCCGTCGTAGCCCGTGTAGCCCGAGCGCGTGGCCAGGCGTGCGCGGGCCGAGTGCATCCAGTCAAAGGCTTGCTGCTTGGACGGCCCGTTGGATACAGGCTGGAACATGCTGCAGGCGGGTCAGAATCAAGGTCTATCTTGCCCGGTGGACAAGGTGAGTGAACGGGAGCGCGCGTGCTTACACTAATGACTTGACGGACCGCCACGGGTAGGCGGAGCTGTCGTCGGGGTACGACTCGGTGCCCTGCGTAGGGAACGTCTCGATGGTCAGCGTGGACCCGCCAGCGTCCGGATACTGCTGGAAGTACGTCACAAGCGAGTCGAAGAGATCGGAAAAGGTGGACGCCTCGACGCGCAGCAGGTTGGCGCCCAGCACGGTGATGTGCTGGCCCTCGACGCAAACCAGCGGATCCAGGCCAAACACGGACGTGGCCACCAGCTGGCTCCAGGGCACCTGCGTGACGGCCGTGACCAGCGACGGCAGGCGGAACATGGGCGCGAGGGCGCGCCTCGCCTCGTCCTCGGGCCCGTTGTAGACCCAGTTGGCCATGATCTGCGGCTGCTGCGACGTCTGGTTCCAGTGCATGACGCTGCTAACGGACAGGTCGCGCGGCATGGCGCCGCCGCCGTCGCCGCCCGCCAGCTCCTCGAGGAAGGCAAAGTAGCTCTGGTTGGCCTGCGGCGGCAGGATGAAGTCGAGCACCGTGAACTGGCCGTCGCGGTACAGCGGCTGCACGCGGTACGTGGCCGAGACGACGATGCCGAAGTTGGCGCCCGCGCCGCGCAGCCCCCACCACAGCTCCGGGTTGCGCGTCGGCGACACGTCGACGATGCGGCCCTCTGCCGTCACCATGCGCACCGACGCCAGCGCGTCCGCCACCAGGCCGTAGATGCCCTCGAGCCGCCCCACGCCCGACCCCAGCGTAACCCCGATCATGCTCGGGCACGAGCACACCCCCGTCTGGATCTGCAGGCCCGCCTCGTACAGCGGCTGGAAGATGTCGCCGAAGACCACGCCGGGGCCCACGGTCAGCGTCCGCTGCGCCTGGTTGACCACGACGCCGTCGAGCGCGCTGAGGTCGATGGCCAGCCCGTCCGTCATGCGCGCCAGCGTGCTGCTGTACCCGTGGCGGCCGCCGGTGGCCAGGAAGGGGATGTTGTTCTCGCGGGCAACGCGGACCTGTTTCGGTTCGTATCAGCAATCGTTATCCCCGTCAGAATTTCATGAAAGTCGTCGTCTTGGCTCACAATGGTGGCAACATCCTCTATCGTGGCGGGGGTCACGGCCGCCGAATAAGTTGGGGGGTTAAACATAGACCAGCGGATCGTGGCAGCCTCAAATCCCAGCGCCGATAACCCATCCGGGAAGCTCAAGGTAGTGTCACTGTCGAGACCCAGCGACCGGTCCGTAAGTAACGTCCGTAGGTTGGCTCGGCGCCCCGGCACGGGTCCGGCAGCGGTGGCGTCCACGACGGATGCCAGGCAGGCGAGCGCCAGGGTTAGCAGCGAAGCAGTATGCATGACGGAAATATAAGAACAAAACGGGGAACAACAAGCCCGGTGTTTAAGAAGACGTAGATGCTATGTCCGAGCAGGAGTCAAGGCGAGGAATGACGAGGCGAAGGGCAACGAAAGCGAAAGAGCCTCGTGATCGGCAAGGATCGTAGATGCGGGATGCTGGGCGTGGGCATGCAATATGCACGATGAGGAAGGAGCATGTCCCGTACCTTTATCTACCGACGGCCAGGGTTCAGGGCTCGTCCCCCAGATCCATTAGCTTCTTCTTAGACGATGTGCGCTCACGTCAAAGACTTCTGCCCTGTCCCGCACCCAGCCTAGCGGAAGCACGAGGTCGCGTGCACAATCGAAGACAAAAAAAAAAAAAAGGCACCAAGCCCGGGTGTCCCGCCGAGGCCGTAGATGGAAAAGCAAGGCTGTCGCCTCGCGGGCTGCCCGAAGGTAGCACGGCTCGGACGGCTGTCTTAGACGGAGAGAGCTGCGTGCTATGGTGGGCAGAGAGAGCCCGGCTCGAGCGTGTCCCGAGGGCTGGTGCTGCCCTCTCGCCCTTTACTGTCTCTCCCAACAGGGCAGCTGAGGGGAGGATTCGGGCTGACATGGGGGGAGGCCTGCACGGCAGGGAGGCAACGTGGGCCTTACGGGCTCGGTGCGGCGCGTTTCGTTTCCAGAATGGTTGAGAATCCTTTGCAGCTTGGATGGTTGCTTGGATGGAGAGCCAGGCGCGCCATGTTTCCTGCGAGCCTGCTTGGGATAGAAGCTGCCCTTTTGCAGCACCGTGCCCACTGCAGCATTCTCTCGCCAACTGCACAGGGGCACTTGAGACATTCTGACATCCCCCGTAGATCGTCGCTTCACTGGCAAGTCCGCGTTAGCTGGTGATGTGCAACCGCGATGAGCCATGTCCGTCCCGCACATCAGACAATCCCCCCTGGTCATCGAAATCGTGCCATCTACCGCGTAAAATTGGATCCCCTTGGACGAAAAGTGGTGCGGTACAGTAAGCCGTCTTGGCTGCTAGAAAATCGTTGAAAAGCCAAGCGCCGGACCCCTGTCCGAGGCTGGACGGACAGCCAATGACGCTGGGTCTGTTGACTCAGAGAGGCAGCCCTCTCGCAAGGGTCGGCTTGTAAGCCCGCCTGGCTTGAGTACCAGGAGGGCTGCACATCAACTGGTCGCATGTTATGCCGAGAATACAGTGTGTCTGCAGGCATTGACATGGACATGATTTCCACATGGGGATACCCCAGGGTCCGACGTTCAAGACATGCAAAAAATACCATTCTCAACTTGGCCGTGACGCCATTATGAGCATGTCTCAATGGCCTAGACATGGCATATTTCCAAACGCACTGGGTCAATCTTCCTAGCTGAACAAACAAGACACGCCACGTTCGCCAAGCCAAAGCACCCACAGGTCTGACCCCGCAGTTTTCCAGGGTCCGAGACGGACAGTTGAGCAGTGCTACGCGGGCACAATGGGCCTGGCACTTCGTCCCCTCAGTCAGATGGCGGTATGTTGCACGCGTGGGGGGTGGCTATTGTGATATGCAGCGCTCAAGGGAAACAGGGGCAGGCTTTTCCAGGCATGCCGGGTCCCCGGAACAGTGTCTCTGTGGTTGGCCATATGAGAATCTTGACCTCGGCTCTGGGCCATGCTGCCACTCGTGCATACTTGGGTATCTTGGGTAACACTACATGGTTTCCTTACCGCCTCCACTATGCTCTTGTTTTTCTCCCGGAGCCATTACAGTTATTCGGATGCAATTGCTCACATTGGTCTTATAGTAGCGAGGCGTGAACAACCCAAAGATCCAGTAATCCGACAGGTTAACCTCGGAAATCCGGGGTGAAGTCTCGCTTGCCACAAGCTGTCCCAGCGCATTGGGTTCCCCAGGTATTCCACCTATGCTCCAAGGACGCATCACGGCATAAACCTGCTCACCGCTTCGAAGACATATCCCAGGGGCGACCCAGCTGATCTTTGACTTGCTCCTGCATCTATAATCAGACACATGCCAGTCTTTGCGTAGATCTATTGTCCCGGCCATACCCCAACTGTCGGACCGGCTGGCTGCACGGCCGAGACTAGCATGACAGCCTAGCCCTACTCTGGAGATCCAGGCCGTATTAGCAGGGGCTTGTGCTACGCCGGCTTGGCTTCGGGAAGTCGGTAGGGCTGAACCTGGTCCTGCCAGGCTATCGCATCCCTGCGTCTTTGCGGTTTTGTATCCAGAAATCACGCTTTCGCCATGCCGAGGCATTACCCTATACTCGGTAGACACGAAACATCGCCATGTCCATGGAATGCTTGTGGCGAAATTTGTAGCGTTTCAAACAATAACCGAATGACTCTCCTTGAAGGGAGTGAGGCAATTGCTATCTGTGCCTCACAAGGGTATCGAATGATGGCAATCCTACGTTGCTGTCTATTGTAAAACCACATTATTGAGGAGTGGCGTTTTGCCAGCCTGCTAATTAACAATAGCACAGCTCGTCGAAGCCATTTGGTTCTCCCTACATAAGTCAACGAATTGTCCTTTTTACACCCCTTCCCCTACATGCAGGCCCATACGCTCGAACACTATCGCTGCGGGGGTAGAGCCGGCTCACCGGTTCCAAATACTCATCTAGTGGCAAACAGCTATGCGTCACCCGTTCATCTTAAGTGCTTTGTCCGACTACAGCCTGAGGGTCTCGACTAAATTGAAACTCTAGCCGAATGCGAACTCACAGCATTCAAGTTCGTGATCAGCGACTGTCCATCACCTCCCGGTGCATAAATTTGAAGTCTTGCCGAGAATCGCACAAAATAATAATGTCCCCACTGCCTTCATAAATGCACACATGATACGCAAGGCAGCAATGGTGTTTGGCAAGAAAACCGCGACCATCGCACCTCTTTTAGCTGGACATTACTTGGAACCGCACCTACAACGAGTTTTTACTCGACATATGCGCAAAGTAACATTTAGCTAGCATGAAGATTGCGAAATGAGTACGCTCTTGCTACCGTCCTTGGACTACAGTTATAGAATAGACGAGCCGTAGGCACCGATTGTGCTGTGATGAATAATTACTTCTTTACGATGCTGGAGCCTCGTACAAATAGGCACATCTCCAGTAGTAAGGACGCTCCGTTACCGCTCCATTTCAATGATACGAGCGCAATGCGATGGTCTATGGAACCTAGTTCGGAACCATGGGTCGGCGGATGGTTTTGCGGAGGGTTTCGTCATTGCCCACAGCTTCCCTCTATGTATCTCCACCGACCAATACTAGCTTCGATTTTGTTATCGCCTCAGCCAAGAAGTGAAATGATATTCTTGTAATTACGTCGGCCCAAAAGATATATGTCTAAGGGTAGCGACGGAGGATTGACACAACACCACGAGCTGGGAATAGGGTTGAATCCATCCAAGCAACCTACAAGACCCGGAGGTTATGACCTGCCCACGGTGCGTCAACGGTAAGGATTCCTCGAGTACGACTTGAAGAGCATGGTTCCGTGCAATCGGACTTCAGCTGACCTGTCGTGGTGACCAATCGCCGTGTGCCAAGATATCAACCGACACCCTTACGCACCTATGCTAAAGCCCAAGCTGAATTAAGTCCACAGAATTAGGCAAAGAACGTGAAGTTGAGCGAATTATACGCCTTATTAGCTCAGTTAGTATACTCATAGTTAGGGATGCGTATTGTGATGCCAATTCTCGTGACGGCTGAGTTGATGGACATCCTCGCATCAATGGACTGCGATGTATCCGATCCCTGTTCCCAAAGCATTACAGTGACACAGAAGAACATATTGACTTGCAATACTATTTTGCCAATACAGCAAAATCGTTCTGCTATTGGAGCGGCGTTGGGCATCCGTATCTTGATCTAAATCTAGTCTTCGGCTGCACCGCCAAGGTCAACAAAGCAGCAATATCACCTATACCAAGACCATGTCCGACTTGATTTCGTAATTTACACACTCTTTGAAAGCTTGCATAATCGTAACTACTAAACATCACTTCATGGATCTCTTACCGGCCTGAAGACTTGCGTCTATCCGCCACCATGTTAACACAGATTACAAACCTACATGCATTTTCCCGACTGGCCCCAACATGCAACCCCAAAACAAGCCCTATGAAATCCTCCCATCTACACCACCCTCCACACCCCCATCAAGCATATCTCTCCGCTACGCCGCTGCATCGGCGTTTGCGTCTCGGCGTTAAGGCTGCCATCGGCGATTAGCCCCCCAGCGACAATGGATAGAAACAGAAAAGCCTCCGCACAAACCGGAGGCTTCTTACGGGGACCAGCAGAATGCGGAAGCTTTGCAAGGCATACGGCTGAGGAAGTGAACCAACGAGGCCAGAGATTTGCAGTGCTGTTGGTCGAGGATGGGCTTGTGAGCTGTACGGCGAGTGATAGGTATAAAGGCCACCTGCTTGCTTCTTGTGCCGGCCCGTCTTCTACACACACCAAGACCCTCAAGCTTATCCATCTGCCGCATCTGACATCACCCTTCGCAATGCCTTTCGACGTCGCTCTGCCATTGGCGCCTCCGCCCAAGTCGCGCCTCGCTCGCTACCGACTCCTCTCCCCTACAGCCTCCGTTCGCGTATCGCCTCTCTGTCTTGGAGGCATGAGTTTCGGCACTGCCTGGAAGGACTATAGTGCGAGAATTTCAATCATCGCAAGTTACTCGTGTGACTGCTAATACCATTGTCAGTGGGCAGCTGCGATCAACAGACCACTGAACAGATCCTTGACCATTTCTATGACAACGGAGGCAATTTTATTGATACCTCAAACAACTACCAGTTTGAGGAGTCGGAGCTGTGGATTGGAGAGTGGATGAAGAAAAGAGGGGTACGTGATGAGATAGGTATGCTATCCCCATTACAACAGCCTGCTGTATGGTTTCTAACGATGATTCAAGTTATCGCGACAAAATACACCACCAACTTTCACTCAGGCAGCCCCAACAGAGACACAGAGATCATGGCAAACTTCCAAGGCAACGGAAACAAGAGTCTCCACGTCTCCGTCAATGCCAGCCTGCGCAAGCTGCAAACTGACTATATCGACATCGTACGTTCCCTAACCCCCTGCCCACCCCTTACCATCTCCTTTCTCATCCTGCTAGCTGTACCTCCACTGGTGGGACTTCTCTGCCTCCATTCCCGAGCTTATGCAGAGCCTGCACCACCTCGTCGCCGCCGGCAAGGTCCTCTACCTCGGCATCAGCGACTCCCCCGCGTGGTGCGTCAGCCGCGCCAACGAGTACGCCCGCAACCATGGCCTGACCCAGTTCAGCGTCTACCAGGGCCTCTGGAACGCCGGCTTCCGCGACTTTGAGCGCGACATCATTCCCATGTGCCGTGCTGAGGGCATGGGTCTCGTTCCCTGGGGCGTCATGGGTAGCGGCGCGTTCCTAACCGAGGTGCAGCGCGAAGCAAAAGCCAAGAACGGCGGTCGCGAGGTCGCGATTAGCGAGCACGATATCAAGATCAGCAAGGTACTTGAAGCCGTGGCGAACCGCAAGGATACGAAAATCACGAGCGTGGCGTTAGCGTACGTCATGGCCAAGACGCCGTACGTCTTCCCCCTTGTTGGATGCCGCACTCTCGAGCACCTCAAGGGAAATATCGAAGCATTGGCGGTCAAGTTGTCCGAAGACGATATGAAGGAGATTGATGAAGCCGCTCCGCTGACTCCGAGCTTCCCAATGAGTTTCCTATATGCGCCTGGCTCGCACGAGTTTGAGCAAAACGTGTGGCTTCTCGCAATGGGTGGCACTCTGGACCATGTACCACACTCCGCAGCAATCCAGCCCCAGTAAAATGGAGTTGCTCAACTTTGTGTATTCGAAGGTGTTAGGAAGCTGATAGCTGATAGTTCCGAGACATGTTCTTCCAGACATTGGTTCGACAGATGTAGTTTCCTTGTTCCTTACACGAGTTCATCGTCACTAAGTTTGAATTTATATACTCTTCGAACTATCACGTCAATTTTAACAAAAACAAAAAAAAACAAAACAAAAAAAAAACAGACCTAATTTTAACCAACAAAACAAAAGTGGCCAACTTCATCCAACAGGAATTCACACATCCAAACCCCTTTTGACCCAATCGTTGCAGCTAGCCTAGCTATCCCAGATAGCACCATAGGCAGGAACCCCTCTAGTTTCCAGCCCGTACACCACCTTTTTCGTTATCTTCTCATTGGCAATGATGATCACAGCCTCGGCTTCAAAGCTCTTGGCTAGGTTGTAGCCCATCTTGACCAAGTCAGGCCGGCCTTGCGATTTTGTGTCCCAGATAACCGCATCGGGAACTTTGCTGCGAATAGTGTTGCAGAGCTCCTCACCAAAGGTTTGTTCGGGATCCTTGGTGGACCAGATGAGCTGGGTAGGGGTTCTTTCTGTTGATTCTTGGATGTGACCGAGAACCGGTCCAATACCTGATCCCGTGGCAATAAGAACAACCCGGTTGAATAGTGTGGCGATACGCATCACACCGCAAGTAGGAACGCCTCGAACCCAGATATGCTTTGGTGGCTGCTGAATAGTGGTACGCGTCCAATCGCCGGCGTTAGACACAACCAGGGAATACCCAGCCGGTCTGCCATTCTCAGGACGAGGAGCTGGCACTGTGGCAAAAGAGTGCCACTCCATCAAAGGCTTGTGCGAGACGCGAGTGAAGCTGCCGTTGACCGGGACAGTATAGTCGAAGTGCAACCTGACGGCATGGTTGGAAAGAACCTCGGCGTCAACACTAACTTTTCGAAGCCAGAACCACGACGATGCAATGCTAAGCGTAGCCACAACCAGCAGCCACAGTGAAGGAGTCTGCAGACAGGCGGTTCCCAATGGAAGTTCGCCGCGGCTGTCGTTTGCAGCCAGAACGGTGCTGACCCAGAATAAAGCCAGCATAGTCCATCCCACAAATCGGTGAGTTTTCTCGAATTGATCGTGGTACTGTTTGCGGATGGTCGGGTACGCCATAACTAACATGGCAACGAAACCAGCCGCGAGGAGCCACGAGACGACCTTGGACGCAATGGATTGCTGGCCCCAGAATCCAGAACACTCATCGGTGAGCATACATGCCAGGTCGCCGATGTTGCCAGCCAATAGCCAAAGGGCCGCGGACACGGCGGCGCCGGAGTGCACGCCGCCAAGATGGAAAATACGAGCACATCTGACACGTAGCCAGAGAGGCCACGACGTAGGAACGCTGCATGTAATAGTATAAAGTGCGTTGATCACAAACTCCTGCCGAGCAAGGACGGCCACTGTGAGGTTCATCGCAGTGACAGTAGCCACCCAGTCGCGGGGAGTGCCGGTGAGGAGGACAGCAATAGCAGCACCAATGTTGATAAGACCAATAATAGAGAAGAGGCGGCGGTAGACGATGAGCACTCTGTGGCGGATATTGCGTGGGTGTTTTGAAAGCTTTTTGTCCGGCACAGCTGCCTCCAGATCCACTTGCTGTGCCTTTTCCACAGATAGAGGAAGGCTGGAGCACGAGGAGGCCGATGAGACTTGAGTGACGTTGGTGTCGGCATTGGACTTGGTAACGGAAACCGTCTCTTGAGACTCCTGCGAACTAGCGTCGGATGGACGACGGATCATGGTCCTCAGGAGTTGCTTGTCGATCTTGCCATTTGCAGTCAACGGCAGCGCCGGCATAAGGTGGTAGCGGCTCGGCGCGGCATAGTATGGCTGGCAAAGCTTCATGTGCGTCTTGATGAGGCCGACGTCGCAGGTCGAGGGTGCGATGAAGGCGTGTATCTCGCCATTGTGCAGCAACGCTGCGGCTCTGTCGACACCAGAACAGGTGCTGAGAGATGTAGCAACGCCATCAAGCTCAACACGGAACCCCTGAAACCGTTAGACAAGAGAATCAACGGATCGACAAAACTCCTTACCTTGATTTTGACCTGGTCGTCCACCCGCCCAAGGATATCAATGGACCCGTCGGCCGTCCACCTACCAAGATCACCGGTGTTGTACATGACAGATCTGTGCTCCGATTAGTGATTAAAGTTCAGGCAAATTAAGGTTCACACAACGTGGGAGGGCTGAAGGGTCGTACTTATCGTCTGTAAAGGGGTCGGGCTTATACCGTACGGCGGTCTTCTCCGGCAGCCCGATGTAGCCCCGGGAAACGCCGCTGCCTCCGGCCCACATGACGCCCGCCTCGCCGGCCGCCACCGGCACGTTGTTCTCATCGAGGATGTAGACGTTGTTGTTTGGCGTCGGCTTGCCAATGGTTAGCGGCTCCCCGGCCACGTGCCTGTGCATGGTGTTGACGATGGTAGTCTCCGTGGGCCCGCAGCAGTTGTAGTACGTCTTGGAGGCGGCCCAGGCGTCCGCCAGCCTGGGGGAGCTTGGCTCCCCGGCCGTTGCGACAACCTTGATTTTTGGGAAATCCTGGGGATCATACTTGGCGAGGATACTAGGCGTGCAGATCAACACCTCAATCTGATTTCCCCGTCAGTACTAACCGGCGTGTGCAGGTCCGCGGGTAAATGGCCACTTACCTCGCTTAATGCAGCCCTCCAATCGGATCCTCTGAGTACCAGGGTTCCGCCGTTGCATAGGCAGGCGAGCATCTCCCACGCGGCTGCGGGGGGTTCCGTGTTAGCTTTCCGCATGGAGGTGGATCACCCAAGACGCTTACCCATGTCGAAACTAATGTTCAGCAGCTGGCCGACCCGAGTCCCCGTGGTAATCCCAAGATCACCTGGGGCCTGTGAGACAAGGTTGACCACGTTGGCGTGGGTTACGTCGACGCCCTTTGGCGTGCCCGTTGTGCCTAGCTGGCCGTTAGAGTCATCTCGGGCTTTAACCTGCCTCCACCACATACCTGACGTGTAAATTACATAACAGCCATGATCAGGCTTGACCACAATCTCTTCGGTGGCGTCAAGGCCGCTTTCCTCATCGTGGTCGACCTCGTCGATGCAGACAGTCTTTACCGACCCCCAGCCTTCGAAGCGGTGTTTTGTTGATTTCAATACTAGCACAACCCCACTGTCGGCGGCCGTCTGCTCGACCACGAACCGCAGGGTTGAGTCTGGCACCACGCCCCCGTCTAGCGGCACGTACTGGGAGCCACAGGCCAGGATGGCAGTGATACCCACTAGCATGTCAATGCCACGTTTGACCACCAGAGGCACTCGCATGCCAGGGCGGACGCCTTGTTGCCGGAGCTTGTAGGCTAGGTGTTGGCTGCGAGAGGAGAGATCTCGGTAGGTAATCTCTTTGGACCCCGATGTGAGATCGATGGCAGCAAGGGTGTGAGGGCTGCGTTCAACATGGTGGGCAAAGGCTTCCACGACCGTCTGGAAGGTGGGTGTAGTCTGCTGACCAAACGTGAAGCTTGGTAGCGCAGATTTGCCATATGGCAATCTCTTGGAGGCGGAAGACATAGGTAGTTTAATGAGGGCCAAATGGCCAACGGTATTCAACAAAGCCCAAAAGTAAGATTGGCACGGTGAAGCTCAACAGCTGGCGAAGCGATATAGAACTATAGCTAGCTCTCTCAAGACGATGAGCTGCCGCCGACTTCAAGGACCCTTTTATACTTGTTCCGCTCTCCCTTCTTGCCACGCTCAAGGCCAGCAAACTCGAAAACCCTGTCTTGAGAGGCGGGGGCTCAACCTCGTCAATCATCTACCTGTCCACATCGAGCGTCGCATCGACAGTCGCGCACATTGATGAGAATGTCGAGGACGAATGCGTCGTGACCACCATCGGCACCAACGTATTCGCAACCTTGGTCAGATCGGAACCTGCAACACCGTTCAAACAAGGATGCGTATCCCACCGGCAACTAATGGATTGGGAATGTCCAAGCCAACCCCCTCGTCGAGTGTAGTTCTAGACCCACGCTCTGTACGAGCTGGATCAAGTTTTTTCACAACACCAGCGTTGCACCTCCCATTGCCGGCGTTACAACTAGATGCTTGCTTGTTACTGAGCCGTTAACACCATGAAGACCATACCATGTTGGGAAGGAACTTCGCTCTGCAGATGGCTGGCACACGCCAGGGATCGTCTCCTGGAGGGTAGAGTTATCAATCAGGATCGGTTAGTGCTCCGCGCCTGCATCGTTCCACTGCCCAGTTGTGTCCTTGGAACTCCATTCTGGCGCCACTTGCTGGAATACTGTCGGCCGGTTCATGAGGAGAAGCATGCTCGGTAAAAAAAAAATATGGGGTGGTTGAAGAAGGGGTTTTCGGCTGACGGAACCATTTGTAAGATGTCCAAGCCGCTCATCGACAAGGTTAGTTTCACCGTAGGCTGCCGTTGATTGGCTGTTGGCAAATTGGTGGATGTGCAAGACACTAAACCGGCAATGTCCATTGACACGAGGATAGACGAAGGGGCCGTTGACAGCGTCCAAGATTGGGGAATCCTTGGATGGCGGAACCTGACACTGGCGTCTCCACACCGGCTACCTTGAGGCCACGAAGGTCTTGACCTTGATGCCCACTCGACGGCTTCCGTCGCAATCAGCCAAGAGCCGTAAAGAGAAGAACGGGAAGGAGGAAGCAGGACCCCCTTGTGAAGTCCTACATGGCCCACAAAAGCATAAACGCCTCGCTGATCACGACTTGAAGCCATGTGCTCACGCCGTGGTCGTTTGGCGGCCGGCCTGGTGGCTCCATGCTCGCGGACAACCGAAGCCCGAAGCCGAGACTGACAGCTGCAAGACTGGCGGATGCAGGGCGGGTCGAGAGGGGTTGACAAAAGTGGTCGCCCAAATGCACCCTGCGGTTCGTGACAGGCGCGGGACGCGGGACCTCTTGCAGTTAGCCGTGCGAGCACAACATTTAACCATCCCTGCCCTCTGTACCTGGTCGCTGCCGCGGATTGTGAGATTGGCCAGTTTCCAGGCGCATGACATCGGCCAGAGTCCGAACAGGCCAGCTCAGGTCCTTATGCGCACAGGGCAGTGAGCCAATTAGTTAAAATTCCTTCTTCCGAAACCCGAATGGGTTTCCATGGCGTGGCGTGGGCTTGCTGTTGCTCAGAACTAGCTCAACCAGAAGGGCAGATTTCAAAACGAGCAGAATCCGTTGCCCAGCTTCCCTTGCAGACCTTGCAGATGCAGGGCAGCAGCGGAGACCTGACTCGTGTTCCCACTGTTTTTCGCCACCGCTGCAAGCCGATTCGTGATGGAAGCCCCGCGCTTGGGGTTACATCCGTCAGTCTTGCTGACCGTGTTGGAGAACTCGTCAACCTGCCACGTCTTGCGTTAAAATTTTGCCATTGTCTAGGCAAGAGCAGAGAAAATGGTCAATTCCGTAACCTCGACAATGACTGAGCCGCTGGTTGTGTCGTCGACGCCGGCGGATGGCGTGAGGGTGCTTGCGCTGAACCGCCCAACCAAGAGGAACGCGCTGTCCCAAGCACTCATTGGCGACCTGCTTCGAGAACTAGCGGTCGCATCGAAAGACAATGCCGTGCGAGCCATTATCATCGCGGGCAGCAATTCCTTCTTCTGCGGTAGGCCACAAGCTGTTGCGAAGACTGATTGAGTGGCTGATGAACATTCGCAGCTGGCGCCGATATCAAGGAGATATCGGAGATTGACGCCGAAGAAGCGCGACGCCGTCGGTATCTCGAGGACCTGTGTCATGGGTTGAAGGCCGTCCGAAAACCGATCATTGCCGCGGTCGAAGGCCTGGCTGTAGGGTTTCCCGGAATGTCTCTAAGTGTACCTGCTAAGCACCGTCCGGACAGCTGGGTGGAGGGTTCGAGTTGGCGCTGATGGTACGTGGTCAGCCATGCAGCCGTAAGCAATGCTAATTCCGCAGTGCGACATTATTTACGCTTCGGACGTCGCTCGATTCGGTCTTCCCGAAGTCAGCATCGGGCTTATTCCAGGTGCTGGCGGTACACAAAGGCTGACCAATGCTGTCGGAAAGTTCAAGGTGCGAACCAGCCGGTGAATACGTATACCAGGAGTCGCTGTCGCTCTAACGCGCCGTCAACAGGCCATGCAGGTAATACTCCTTGGAGAGCAGATTGAGAGCAAGGAAGCGCAGGCAGCGGGACTAGTTGCGAAGACCTTCGAGCCCGGGACAGTATTGGCCAATGCGGTGGAGGCCGCATCGAGACTGGCGTCTGTGAGCCCAACGGCGCTCAGCCTTGCCAAAGAAGCAATCTGTAGAGGTAATTTTCCGTCGCTTGAGTGAAGTGGATGATGGCTAAAACATGCACAGCCGACGACACCGGTCGTGACGACGATTTCGAACGAAGTCTGTATTATCATGCCTTTGGGACGACCGACAAGCGCGAGGGTGTGGGTGCATTCCTAGAGAAGCGCAAGCCATTGTGGAAATTGGATTGAGCCAATGGCTTCGCAACCTGATTTAAATGAAAGAGAAAGAGAAAAAGACTTGCCTATGATCACTCATCGAGCGATATGATACTGCCTGCCACGGCGCACGGCTTCGAGGGCAACGTGCGGTGACATATCGCTTGTGTAGAAACGGGAAGGTTCCGGCGCTGTCTCAAAACGGGACATGGCAGAGCTGTCATTTCCCATGTCACTCGTGGCTTCAGTTATCCATTGTCAGCATCAGAAGTGGTTTTTATCCATTGATTTGGTGCGTTATGTGAGATTGACGTTGCATTTGAGTACGGCGGTGTACTTTCCCTAGAAAATGGTAGACGTCATATGCAGGCATTAAAGTGGCAGCAGCGCAATCACGTGCAAATCAATAAACCCCCATTACTTTAAGAAATAGCCGAATGGGAGTCAATGCCGCATGACTGCTCTTCTCTTTCGAAAATACAACAATATTCAGGTGCCTACTAGGCTGGAATCCCGGTGCTCTGGTTGCGTTGGTGTTGTTTGATCTATGGACCCACGCCAGGTGAAACCGGGAAACCAGGCAGACTAACCGAGATTCGCATACATAGCGCGCACCATTTGAGGCTGAAACGTGCAAGGTTATTATAAAGGAGATAGTCTGGATGACGGATCTACCCCGTAGCTCTAGTCCGAATCTCGTAATTAATCGTGGTCTGAAGGTCTTTCCAAATTTCGCTCTGTGCTAATCGACTTGGGTGCATTTTGGATGAAACTAAGCCTTACGGTCCACCCGACACCATAAACACAATACTATTCATAGCAACTTCCGGAGCCCAGGAGAGCATTTCTTCGCAGTGAAACATGACAGGATAGACGACACTCGTCGTCGTGTGAACCACATGACTTGTGCCCGAGCAGTAAGTCGACGACCGCGAACGTCCAGGGTAGGTGCCTGATCGTGAACCAGCAAGATGTGCAGAAACATTTTCAGCCGCACCAACGGAGAAATGTATATTGACCAATCCCCCATCTCAACAGTTTTTCCGCTGCATGGTCGTATTCTATCACACTCTTGTCGCTGTGTTACAGCGAAAATTAGGCAGCATTTCCCCTCATTTGATTCCAAGGTGCAAACTTACCCCTCAATCTCATCTTTTCACACTTCACTGTCCCGACTAGCACGAAGCCAGATGCTCAGAGCATGTCGGGCCTCGAGGCACTTGGCATACTGTGCAATGTTCTTCAGCACATCGACTTTGGTTGCAAAACGGCCGTCCAGTGCAAAGCTATATACGACGGCAACGCAACAGTCGACGATGCGTTGCAGCAACGCGCGCAAACCATGACGGCGGCAGCGCGGGAGTTGAAAGCGAGCTACGAGCGTGCGTAGACAGCAGAGGCCAAGAGATTGGTAGAAATTGCTACAAATATCACGATATCGCATACGAACTTGATAAAGAAGTCTTCGCTGCCATCTCAAGCTACAGTGCCAGCCGAGGACGTTTCACGTCAAGCATCAGAGCCTGGGCGAGACTTCGGCGAGGTAGAGAAAAAGTTGAAAAGTCAAGCAAGAAGTTGCAGGACTATACACAGCTTATGGAGTTCACAATTCTGCCGCGCACATGGTAGGCTATGTTCCTGCTCCTCTTTCAAAGACTCTCCCATACACTAACATAAGCTTTGGTAGTTCCAACTTGGAAGCCATCAGGATCAAGCAGAGTGAAGATTTTGGAAGCATTTCCCACGATCTTAAGTCTATTGTGACCCATATTGCAGTCGGCCACACGAAAGTACAGGACCTGGTTCGAAGAGAACACGAAGCAACCCGTATCCAAATCACGCGAGAAGTTCAAGACTTGACGACAGTCACTGCCATCAGTCACCAATCATTTGAAGAACACCGAGCGTCAAGTCGCAAGCAAAGAGCAAAAGAACCGACTGCTGCGCAGCTTCAAATACCCGGAAATGAATCAGCGATGCAACAGTATCAAGGGCAAGCAAGATGTCTCCCTCGAAATATTGTTCTGCCGATACGAATCTATGACAGTCAATAACCTTGGCGAAAACACAGGAGAACCCCGCTTGAATGATGCCACCTGACAATTCGATGAAGAGAAATCTGTCAGCCCCAAGTCACCGTATCTACGAAACAAGATGGAAGTTATAGACAAACTCTGGATGCAATTTGTTCAATGGCTTCAGCAACCTGCAAGCGGTAGCCTCTTTTGGCTACAGGGCAAACCTGGTTCAGGAAAAGTACCATTATGAAGTACATTGCAGACCACCCTGCCACACTTCATCACCTTGGCCATTGACGACCTGGGGCTCAGCTCGTATCTCATTATTTCTGGAAGGTTGGCTCAGAATCTCAAAAAGGTATGCAAGGGCTCCTTGCGACCTCGATATATTCCATACTTTCGAAAAACAGAACCTTGATTGACAATATGTACAACATGCCTTCCTGTAACCACGAGTCTAAAGAAAGTCCATTTGACTGGTCTCTTGGGGAAATAGAAGCGTTGTTTCTTAGTCTTCTTCCCGAGGTACCTAACCCAATTTGCGTCTTTATAGATGGCCTTGACGAAATATGCGATGCAGATGGGTCCACTCATCTCTTTGACTTTGTTTCCCGTTTTGTACAGATCGACCATATCAAAGTCTGCGCCTCTAGCCGAGCTGAATGGCCCTTGGTGCAGCGTCTCCGTTATGCGAGGAAATTGCTCATCCAAGACCTGACACTGCCTGATATGCAAGTATATATACGCAAACGGCTCCATCATGCAATGGAAAGATCTGGAATGTGCCCCCACTGCAATGCGATGATACTCGATACATTGGCCCACAAGTTTTCCGGTGTTCTCTTATGGGTGGAACTGGCCACCCGCAGCATCATATCATGCTTTGAGAAAGGCGATAGCAATAGCGAGATCCGCGCCCGACTAGATGCGCTCCCCATTGCTCTCAAGGCGTTCTACCAAGACATGTGGGCAAGACTGAATGATGACGTACCCCGTTTATAGAGCACGAGCCGCTGGGTATTTCCGCCTTGCCATGCGCAATACACCCCCGTTCGTCGTCAATCCGAGGTTTCACAAGCCTACGGAACACCTGACTGGAAATATTCACTGTTTCATGTTGCGCCGCGGTCTTGACATGAAGAAGTCCTTGACGGAAGTGGACCGGCGCTGGCCCTACCTCCAGGAACATGCCGAAAGAACCGCTGACGATATTCGAAATCGATGTGCTGGGTTGCTCGAGGTCGATGATCTTTCAGGGCATGACGTTCAAACCAATTGGTGGCTTTGGTGTCAGGGGCGCTTCTTCCATCGACGGCTCATGACTTTCTCGCGGAAACCGATTTCGGCCAGGACTTGTTAAATTGCTCCAAGACCGCAGTGACTAATTGGGAGCTTTTCAGTTCTGAACAGTACATTTTCTTAGCCAAAATCGCACACAAGCATGAATGTTTTCGATGGAATGTGCACGACGCCATCCTCATGTTAGTGGGAATGATTATGAATCTCGGTCAAGCTGGGATCGTGACATCATTGCAAGAAATACAAGCCTTACATGATGGCGATGTACTGGAAATGTTGCCTGCTTGGAGGCAACAGCCACAAAGAACAGTGCCGAAAGGTGACAAGAGATCCTTTTTCACCAAGGCTTTGAGAAACAGGAGTAGTGGAGTTACACCGTCGCTTCCATACACTACAAAAATTGCTGTGATACTCATAGCATCTGGAGCCGACCTATTCGAAGCTGATTATGATTGTGGCAAAGTTTTACATGACAATGTACGCATATATCATTCAGCCTTCACCATTTCGTTGACTAGACCAATTACCGAAAGCAAGAAAGAGCGCTCCCGGAGTTATGGATGGGGAGAGCCACCAGGCTATGATCGGCAAGTTACAAAGTTTAGCTTGAAATTGGTCATGGCCATGGAGCCATCAAAAGCCATCCTTGAAGAAGAATTGTGGATTTCGATGCATTTGAAGAGGATTCCCTCCGAGGGCGATTGGATTAGGTGGTATTCGCTTGAGCCCATATCAACATCTCCAGAATTCGATACCTTGACTCTGACAATGAAAGTACACCTGGGTTTCTTGCTTTCTGTCTTATCGGGCCATGCTGAAGAGCCTCATCCCCCCATTATTGCCAATTACATTGAAGCCGGCATGTACCAACCCAGCTTGTGCTACATTCTTTACGGTGGAACATAGGAAGGGACGCCTGACGAACGACTTTTCTCATCGGCTTAGTGCGAAAAGGTCTATCTGGTCTTGGATGAACACCCTTTCCTGGATGTGATACGAAAACTGTTCGAACTGAGCAACATAGTACATGTTTTCATGTTCTATGAACCTACATTGAATCCTCTGGACGATCCCGCAATCGTGTAGGAAGTAGATTGCATGGATATGTGTACTGCACTGGTTGATAGCAAACTTAACGTCCGCTCCTTCAAGTGATCCGATGGAAATTTGACATGATTGCAACCGTGGGTTGTGATTGAAAAATGAAAGAAGACTGAGGTATGGGAAGGCTCGTGGAGGGAGAATGCAGCAGGAGGGTCTGGATACTATATGCGGTTTAGGAACATTAAGAGCTCTTCATGATTTGTTCGTTATTGGCGTTGAAAGACGGAGATGTGTGTTCACAACAAACGCGTGTAAACAGCCACCTCTAAGCAATTTTCCCTGAGATACCCTAAAGAATCTCGCGCAGGTAGTGAAAAGAGCATTGAAAGAGAAGGTTTTCTTAGCCTCTCCTAGATGATAGTGATGTTAGTGCCATTAATGAATTCGAACTAGGGATTCCTGCGTCTAATGTCACTGGAACAGACAACTATAGAACACAGATCACCGTCTAGACTATATATCACGGATGATGACCGGCATTATCATCAAGCGTTGATCTGCATTCAATGTTTTCGCATGACGTGTTCATCCATTTTATCATCAGCACTCACACAGAGGCTTTAAGCGACGATTCTCTATCAATGACAAGAGGCCTCGTTAGGCTGTATATCAGCTCGGCAACAATGTTTGGGGTTATCTTTGATGTCTCGGCACAGTATTAATCAATTCCCTTGCGACGCTAGGCATCACATGGTCAAACCACCAATGACGGTATCATCATTGCGCTTGGTGATGGCTTTGGCAATGCTAAAACTATTGTGTCATGCTAGAGGGCCATCCCAGAATCAGCACTAGTCTTCAAGACTTGTGTTTTTTTCGAATAATTCATGCCGTGGTTCCTGGCTGTTGTCTGGCCTTGCAAGAGGCCAACCCAGTCCTGACTTGCATATGGTCGTTTTTGACGCCATTGATCATGATGGAAACAAATATGGTGGCTTTAATCATGTTGCAAAACAGGTATCAGGATATCTGCATGAGGAACTCCTGTGCTTACGGTCGTCTCAATTGTGCGTGTGCATGGCAGACTGTCGCGCCCTTGGAATGACATCGAGGACAGGGGAGCAATCGAGCGACGGCAATAATTGGTGGGGGCAAACAGTCGACCTGCTAGGTTGTGATGGTCAACTACTTAAGCGCCCAAAGTCTGTTACATTTCTAACCTAAATCGCAGGGTATGCTAAGATTTTAAATAACTGCAGCACGTGCGAATTTCTTCGAAGCCGCCACCATGTCCTCGCCAGTGTCTATGCCGAATTTGTTCGACTCTTTCACCGATACATGGAGTCCCCGTCTCATCGCTGCAGTAAACGACCATCACATCAAGATCGCAAAGATTGACGGCGAATTTATCTGGCATGCACATCCAAACTCGGACGAGTTCTTCTACCTCGTTGCCGGCAAATTGCGACTAGAAATCGAGAACCAAGAGCCGGTGGTGATGAAAGTAGGAGACGTTTTCGTTGTCCCCAAGGGGGTGAGGCATCGACCTGTCGCGGAAAATGCATCCATCTTGATGATTGAGCATGAAAGCACGATCAACACTGGGGATCAAGTCGATTCTACAAGGACAACTCAAGTAAAGGACGTTAGGAAATGAGGTCAGTAAGGATTGTCTCCGTGTGCACCATGAGCTAACACCCAAGTCGCCAAGCCGCCAGGCTACGCCTAGCTCGCTGAGAAATAATCCGGAAGAGTCACGGACAACGGCTGATTGCTCATCCGGTCACACCGCCATTGTCTAGAGCGTGGAGTAGGTCGCGCCGGTACTACATAAGGAGGCTACGAAGAGACTTACAAAATATGGGTTTATGAGTGGAAACAACCAGGGGATACGTCTGGCCACGCTCGAGACTATTCGGAAGCAGCCTCTGTACATAATGTTGGCCAGCAAGACAGTAATAGGTTTTCATACATGAATAGCTACTGCATACCTCATAGCAGCAGATCGATGGCAAATGAAGGGCAAGACTGAACTGGAAGACAACAGAGTCGACGAAAGTGGTAGATCCGAAATGCGAAGTAAAGAGAAGAAAGCGAACATTCATGATTTCCATCATATTCATGCAAATTAATTGACCACGAGCGTCATGGTATCTTCGTGCAAAGGTTACTAAGGCCCTGATCAATAAGGCGCAAATTGAAACTCGTGCACCCTTTATTTTGGCCGTCTTTTGGTTTGACAGAGGGTTACGCTAGTACAGGCTAATGCAGCCAAAATAAAGGGTGTACGAGTTTCGATTTGCGCCTTATTGGTCAGGGCCTAAATCGCGATAAACCTGTGACAGCTGATGATGAAGTAACACATCACAGTCAATGGGCCTCGCATATCGCGGCATGGGAGTGCAGTAACACGCTAGGATTCGGTGGCTGCACCAGGCCAGAGATTCTACCTCCCTGACTGTTCAATTAGAGCGTGGGGTTACCTTCAGGCGATAATTAATACTTATCCGACACGTGGTACGGAATTAGGTCCGCTCTCTAAAGGCCCGGACTCCTACAAAGGAGGAGCTCTAAGCAATAAGAGCATGAAAAAAAAACGTTGATCAAGATGATCGACACGATCGGGACAACGCGAGAAGACGCCGCTTAATCGCATTGGGCAACATTGATGGTCAAATCTATGGCATTCAAGTGATTAAAGTAGCATTGTTGGCTTTTTCTTCCGGAATCAGCTGCACAACAGAAAAGAAGAGAGGTTTCCAAGTGAAAGGTCCATGACCTCCGACAACGGCGTCGTGAAGCCAGCGAGGGTCAAAGCGGGTGACCAGGGGCCGGCAGCCTTGTGCCGAATCGGCCACCTTTTTCCTTTACAAATCCACCTCTGAATAATCACGACCCAGGCTAAAGGGTTTAGTCGCGCCCTGCCAATGATCTGACGGCTGATTGGGCGGTTAGTCACAACGTGCAACGACATGTCAAAGGGCGCGCATGGGCTCTCTAGATGTCATGCTTTTGCTTACCATATTTCCCTCAGCCAATAAGGCGCGGTTTTGCCATGATGTGACTCAGTTGTGCCATGATTGAGGTGGTGCTCTGGTTACGAAGCTGTCACGTCGGTGTGATCACGTCAGGTCAAGCCACAGCTGAAAAGATTTCAAAGAATTCGGCTTTGTGAGGTTGAGGCATCCGTATTTATATGCAGACGTCCACTTCGACTCTGTGCTTGACCCGTTCAATTGTATCCTGCATCCAGATCCAAGGAATTGATCATCATTCTATCCAGAAGACATTTACCCCAAAATATCGCAATGGGCTGCTTCAAGTTCACGCAGACACGGGCCAAGGGCCAAGTCCTAATTCATATCGACGGGCATCACCCCAATAAAACATACACCACGGGCTGCCTCGTCTCCGGCGAAGTTTCCATCACACCCCTCGAGGACATCTACGCTCCTTCAGTCCAGATCAGCCTCAACGGCACCGCCTACACCCAGGTCGACGCCGTCCCGACACCCACCGTCACCAAGCATGCCTTCCTCAAGATGGAAGTACCCGAAGGCTATCCCGAGAAACTCTTCGAGGCAGGCCAGGAATACATCGTGCCCTTTGAGTTTGTCATTCCAGAGCGCATCCCCGTCGGCGAGTCAAGCCTCAACCCGACCACGGCAGCGGTCAAAGCCTACCACGAGCGGCTCCCGCCTACGATGGGAAGATGGAACAAGAACGACATGTCGCCGGGAAGCACGCAGATAAAATACGAGGTCGAGGCGGCGGTGGTGCGAGACATGGGAAGCTCTCCCGACAAGCACCTCCATGCTTCGCAGTTAATCAAAGTCATGCCTGCCATCCCCGAGGATCCCCCTGCATCGATTGACAGCACGGATGTTCTCTACGCTTTGCAAAAGACAAAATCACTTCGCGAGAGGCTTTTCAAGAAGTATGGAGCGATTACAGCAACATTGTCACCACCCGGAGCACTATCTGTCGATCCCGGAACCAGCAGGTTCAACACCGATACTTCTGTCGTTCTGGATATTGAATACACGCCTCTGAACCTAGGTGGCCAGGAAGAGATACCTACTCTAGAATCCGTGACGGGAAAGCTGGAGGCACGAAGCTGGTTCAGCTCAACCGAGATGACCAAGCTACCAGACCGAGGAACCAGCTCCGACGGCATCCACCCACGTCAGGCATGCTTCTCAGCCTCGTATCCCCTACTTCCCATTGCACTCAATCAAGCACAATGCCAGCTAGTGGAGGACAGCCATTCCTCAGTTGCCGGTCGCTTCCAGACAAGCCTGAAGATTCCAATCCGGCTACCCCCAATGGATGCAGTCATCCTACCCACGTTTTACTCCAAGCTGATTGCTCGCACATATACCCTGCATCTAACGGCGGTAGTCCGCGGCGTCAAGCTGCATCTTTACGCCCCTATTCAAGTTGCCACCGAGCCACTCTATTGAATGGCCTGATTTTTTATGTTATGTATCTCAATATTTCTTGCTCGATTTATAAAAGCGTGTGGTTTCGAGGTTCAAACGGAGCAGCGAGCGGTATTGTCTTGGAAAGGAGACGCAAAGAAACAAATGATAGACTTCTGTCCCGACCAGAGCGTATTTCTCTTGTTATATAATTAATAATCAACATCTTCCTGTCAAATCCATCATCTTGCCTATGTTAAAATGACAGAGATCTTGTCCACACTCAGCTTCTCCCACGCCGCGCGCCACACCCGACCCAAAGCCTTCCGATACACCTTCCCGTTCTCCGTCCACCCAATCCATAGCACATTCACAAAGCGATACAAATCATCGCTTATAACCTCTTTGTGATCTGCTAACTCACTCCATGTGTAGATGACCTGCTTCCCAGCACTCACCCTAACTGTTGCCTCGGAAATCGCGATTACTTCTTGCTCTTCTTGGGGCTCGGGAAGGGTACTCCCTGGCTGTAGATTGAGCCTTATCCATCCGATCCAGGCCCCGGTCCCTGCGTCGACAATGTCCATCTCCGGCACCAGCGCCTCTGTTTGGAGCTTCCTGTTCTTTTCGTCGTACTCTTTGGCTGTGCCTTTGTACCGGAACTTCACCACTGCGATACCTCCCTCGAAGAGCAGGTCCGGGTCGTAGGATTCCCTGTAAATATCTCGAAGACGTTGGAACGGTGGGATGGGATATCGGAATTTAGGATGCGGCTGCACGTGGCTGTGACTAGGATGCTGGTAATATGGCGGATCAGACCCGTTGTCGTGCTTGGTCCAGCCGTCGGGAAGAGCGGCGTCTGGTTTCTCGAAGTGTGTGCGGACGCGATGATAAGAGTTATCGACGTCCTTCCAGGAGCCCGTAGACTTTTCCCGCTTCTTCCATTGCACCAGTGGATAGACAACCAAGGCCGGTTGCGGATACGTAAAGTCAGTCTCCCAAAAAGTGTCCAGATGACTTCCTTGATACGAGATCCATGACCAGCTAGGGAATTCATGTTCGCCACAACTCCAGTCTACTCCGGAACGGGGGATGGCTCCTCGTCGTCTGTACTGCCATAGCAGCCCAATGTCAAACGTAAACTCAGGAGTCCCAAAGAGAAAATAGCCCGGGAACCACTGGCTTAGTGGCGTCATGATTCCTTCAAAGGCGTTGAGGGTATCGCTGGACATGGTGAGATTACGTCCCGCGTATATCTGCGCAAGACGAGCATATTCCCCCATGTCCGGCCATACGGCGATAGAGGTCTTCTCTAAATTTTTCGTGAACGCCGGCTGCCCCTCCATCTCGGAAGGCAACTCCAAATCCTCCGTCCAGTGCGCGCCAGAACATGCCCACGAAGCTACTGGCCCCAGTCCAAGCAGTCGTTTCGAAAACACCATTTCCTGCAGAGTCCATGCCCTCTGCTTCCAGCTAGTGGGTGCATGGTTTATTGGCGCAAGTCCAATGGCGCCTTGAGACGCGCCCACAAGGGTTTGGAAGGGGAGGCGAACGAAAGGCCATGAGTCAAGTGTGGTGCTGGGCCGACCAACCCTTGCTATTCCCGATATGGCGGACCCTGATGAAAGCGCAGCAATGGTGAGATAGGCCTTGGAGTAAACAGAGCCCATTGCCTGAATTTGTTCCATTTTAGTTTCGACGTCGTCTTGCACGATGCACATGCTGTCAACCCACAGATATCGAATCCCGAGCCAAGAGCATAGCCGCACAGTATCATTAATTGTGCGAGGAAGCTCCAATCCACCAGGTAAAAAGGCGCCGGGAATTCTCAAGGAGGCGATGTTGGCTTTTGTAGCCAGCGGTACCTTGTCAAGACCCCAGACGTAACTGAGTGCGGCATATCGTACTGGCTCGTCGGGTGTTACTATGCATCGGTTCTCGACGTCAATGAAGCTCAGTTTTGCCTCGGGGAGGAGGAAGTCTTGGTATGTGCCGGTGCAGGTGGATTCGTGGTGTTTGTCGCACCGTTCAATCCATCGCTTGATGAGGCCAGCGTTGTAATGGTCCAGGTCGTACGGCCTGCCGCGGCCCATCGGGTTGCCCGTTAGGATAGGATTGGTTGACAAGAGCATGCTGCAGCGAAAGTTCCAGATCTGGGACCGGCGGTACGCGGCATCCTCATTTCCTTCCTTGAGATTTCCCCATGTGATGTATAACAGAGGCTGCTTGACTCGGAGATGAGCGCTGACCGCGTAGATCTCACCGTACATCTTCTGCAACTCTTTCTTATCTTGCGAAGCTAGAATGGAGCCGCAGCTGACACATCCTTTGCTTTTGCGCACTTCTAGGTCGGCTGAAAGACCAAGAAAGTAGTCGGTTTGTCCACGATAAGTCTGAGGACTGCCTTGCGCGATGCTCGCCTCCCATCGGCCCAAGGCGCTGCTGAGGTCTCTGCAGAGGTCGCAGTATTCGAGATTCTCCATTTTTTCCGCAATGAGCCGAAAACGGCCGTTGCTCCTTTGATAGCGGTACTTGTGCTCAGAATGAAAGCAGCTGCTGCTCGCGACCCATCTTACCCCTCAGTAGGTAGACGAGCTGAAGAAGCTGAACATCTTGGTGGGGCACATAAGCAGTGCAGTATGGCCACGAGGGCAGCATTTCCCCAGCCTAAAGAATGTAGATGGATAATGAGCCTGATGAGAATACATTGGAAGGGTATCGTATTATTGTATCCTTAGCCCTGGACGATGCCTTTTCTCAACAATTGCGGCCAAACATCCATCTTGGATGGGTAAGTAACAAAACCATGATAATATGCATTCTTGGCACTGTCCTCGCTCTACCCGACGACGAAGCTACGGCAGGATTCGGGTTCTACAGACTTATTGCGGTCAACCTGACAACAGTGTGTCCAGCAGCTGCCCAACGGCAAGAACCTTCTCCTCCTCTAAATTCCTCCCGACAATCTGAATCCCAACCGGCAGACACATACTCGCCATCTCTTCCTTATTATCCGCCCATATCTTGGCATTCCACTCGTCCATTTCATTTCTAGGCGCGTGTTCCCATGCGTCATTACAGTCGCCCTGCGTGACCTTGCCGCCCGGCAGAACCAATGCCGTGTAGTCCAAAACGTTCCACACCTTGGTGTATCCAACCCAGCGACTCGCACAATGCGGTACGGCTGTATGCGGCATTACAGGCATGAGGATAACGTCGACCGGCTTGCCAGTGGTAGGGGATTTCGCGTTGTTCCACTTGTTCAGATATGCCTGCTGGAGGGCTTTCTTCCGCCGGTTGAGTTGCCAGTATTCGTAGACTGAGATGGGCTTCCCCCGGTTCACAAGCTTCTCAACATGCGGGATGAATGGCTCACCGCCTGCCATCACGTCACGCCGAATGTCTTCGCCCCCATCAACAGTGTAGTACCGGTCCATGACCTCGATGCACTCGGCGTGAAGATCGGACGGCCACTGTACGACCTCGTGACCATTTGCAATGAGCGCATTAGCAGCGGCCTGCACGACTCTCGTGATGGGAGGGTGGGGTCGCACAACGCCATCGTCAAGAATCAATCCGACGGTCAGCTTGCGCCCAAGAACGTCGTTGTAAACGTCCTCTCTCCACGGGACCGGAGCGCATCGGCAATCCTTCATCCATGGCTCTTGGCGGACCAACTCCTTCAGTACGTGATGTATAGTAGATAATGAACGTGCTAAGGGACCGATCGATGACGGAACATGCTCTTGGCCTTCAGTGGACACTGCCGCGCCAGTATAAGGCAACCGAGAGCTCTGCACGCAGTCCCAAGTCAGTACTACATTCACACTGTATCTGTCAGGGCTTTCTTACGCTTGGTTTGAGACCGTAAAGACCCATCATGTGTGCTGGGATGCGAATGCTACCACCGATATCTGTCCCCCAACCTAGCATGCTGCCTTGCAGCGCCAGCAAGGTTGCTTCTCCGCCGGTCGAACCGCCAGGCGTGTACTTCGGGTTCAGCGGGTGTGTTGTCAAGCCCCAGAGCGGGTTGTCAGTCTCACCCCACTAGACCATGTCAGTCCATAAAGCTGCTTTCTGCAGAGCGACCTTGAACTTGCCATGATGCTTTGTGGGAGATTCGTCTTGCCCAATACGACTGCCCCCAAGTCACGCAGCATTTTCACCAAGACGGCATCTTCTGAAGTCGGCTTGAAAGCCCTGCCAGTATATCCGAGCGTCGTATCGTAGCCGGCCACATCGAATTGGTCTTTGAGAGTGATGGGAACTCCATGTAGCGGTCCCACTGGTTTTCCGTGGACTCTCAGGTGATCATCCAGTCGCCGTGCTTCCTTGAGGGCATCTTCAAACATAATCTCTGTAAAGCTGGTCGTCTGTAAGTTGCTGGCTTCCATCCACAACCCTGTTGGAACACGTACCAGTTCGTCTGCAAAGTATCACACTAAGCTCTGAAATCAAGAAGGGAGATCATACGTCATACCTTTTTGTGAGCTTCTATGGCTCTACCATTAAATCAGCTCTTGTCACAACACTAGACCGAACTTGCAGTTACACACCTTGCGATGCATCTTTTGACTACATCCTGGCTTGAAACCTCGCTAGCAGTTATTTTGGCCGCCAAAGCGGCGGCGCTGCCAATCTCAGTTATATTGTTGTCATCATCATCGCTGCACCCAGCGAAAGCCTCAATCGCCTTGCTTTGTTGAGCTCGTTTTTTAACGACGACCTCCTGCCACCGAGCAGGGTCGGATAGACGCAGTTCCGGAAAGGTGCTCATTTCTTGCACACGTGTCGCTAGGATTCTCGCACTTCGAACCTTTGGTCACTGCGTAGAAAGTTTAGAGGCAGCGGAGACTTGCCTGAATCCTGGGGACAACCTCAGGTATCTTAGAGAGGGTTCACAAGCTGACACCCCCTCTTCTTCCCCGATAGCGGGCCTACGTGGTGTCCTTATCTGACGGTGGGTATTCATGCAGCCCCCCCGCACAGCCTGCTTAAGGAAGCCTGCGGCTTAAACTTCTGTTAGTCGAGGGTGTTGGGAACCAGATATTACTTTCAGACAAACGCATACAAGTATAGATGGTTTTCTAGATAGTGGCCTTCTCTTACACCTTGAAGAAGCCGATGAATTTGGTCATCCCACCTTGCCCGCTGATTTTCTTCAAACAAAGAATCCTCATGGCCCAAAACGTGAAGAAATGCGACTTCACATCGCTCGAGCTCGTCTATACTTCACCTTCAAAACTACCAAACTCGGTTCATGGTAGCGTGCAAAGTCTGAGGCCTATGTATAGCACGATGTATATCTAATTCAATCTATACCACGAGCTCGACTAAGCGTCTATTTCCTGTTCTGGCGCCAGCCATTGTCCTATCTGGCTCTTAGATAATCAATCTCATGACAATATGTTATCAAATGCTGCGTGTTTACTGGAGACTGCCATGAAGCTTTAAGGAGGTACCTAATCACAACTATCTACGAATAGATTAACAGGATTCACGTGACTCGGCCAATACAACATTGCAAGGTAAGGATGCAGGCGTCAGCCTCGTTTAGGCACCAACCTCCTCGTCTTATCAACGGTGAGACGCAGCAATCGACAATGAGCAGCATACCAAAGAAAAGAAAGCGCGCTCTAGAGCGCCCGCAAAATGTACCCGCGGGCGACTCGGCCAGACAAACACGAACACACCAACGACCTGCCAGTGCACGCATTGACCGCGGCTGTGATGCTGAACCCGGTGAGCACTAGCTCTTTGCCAGATATAAAATAATCTAACAAATGTCGCCGACTGAAGAGGATCCTTCTCCATCCACGAAGGAAGAACGGTCTCGGCATAAGCCAATCACCACTATCGATTGGCGCGCGGAGCTATGTCGAGTGCTAGGGGAATCCTATGATGTCTCTGACGAAAATATCCTGGACAAGCTTGAAGGTGTAATGGAAGAAATAGAGGTGGCAAGGCGTCTTTTAGCTGTTACCAAAGATGAGCACGAATTGCTACCACGATATCAGATCGTCTACCGGATTCATTGCCAGGCCTCGGGCGAGCAAGGGGACTACGAAAAGCCTCCTTGGCTTGTCGATTCCGGCCCGCACAATGCCCATCTACGTGCCAGCTCTACAATTTCCAACATGGAGCTTTATTTGGAACGTAATAAGGAGGTCGCGTTCTTGGTCTACGTCAACTTCGAATGTTGTTCCGGGCACCCAGTGAAACATCGTGGGCATCATGAGCGACGCCACGCGATAGATACGGTCGTTTCACGGATGATAATTGGGGAATCCGTGGTGGTTGTCTCTGAAAGGATGCAAACCGCTTTTCGGGCGCTTGCTGCGGTTGCCTTGGAAGGCATTCCTCACCCGACCTTTGCCAATGACTCCCAAGACAACAACAGATTGAGCGACGCTGAATCAATTGGAAGCTCGGTAGTCACAGCCGAAATATTGATCGATGAGCCAACCAACTTCACTTTTCCTTACTTATGGTGGTTTCATCGTCGCAGCGAGATCGACGATGCTCTCCCTCTTCTAGACGGCGACTCCCGGCTCCACCTTGCCGTTTTTCAGAGTTACATACAAGACTGTCTGGAATATGAGTGGAGTCAGGTTAATGAACTCCTATCGCAACGACAAATTGCGATTCAGTACTTGTCGTACATATACGTTGGTGCTCCTGTTTTCCTGTTCCTAGTGCTGCAGAGGTGCTGATCAGTCCGGTTCAGGTCCCAGGGCAGATCCTTGTCGAGCCAAAAGGCGGCAAACCTGCTCACCTGAAAGGCTTTCAGCTGAAAAGCTGGTTGCATGGGCAGAGCAGTCGCGATGGAGATTCCATGTCTCTCAAGGTCAGATCATGGCTCTTTGACGGTACCTTCAATCAAGTGCAAGACGTCGTGGGTATTGTAGCACCACAACGGTCGTCCGATTCATTCGATATCAGAGATCTCAACTTTTATCCAACCGAGTTCTCCAGTGATGAAGCAGTGGCAAACCTGAAGGGCCGCGGCCGGATGTTTTGGAAATGTCGAACACGAAACTATGTGTTTCATCGAGAACTTGCTGGCGATAGAACGGAAGATTCGGTACGTCGTCCTGTGTTTTATATGCTCACAACGGCCATGTTAACCTTTGGAGAAGATCGAATCCCGATTCATGGTCGACATGGACACGTACAAAACTATGCATCGGAAGCAGGACTTGTTTCAGAGACAATCACCAGTTAGCATACTTGACCCTGAAATGATGAAACTAGATGATCCCGGACTAGACAACAGCTTTTTAATGTGTCTTCCCAGCAAGATACCGGGTTTCAACATGCAGAAGAAAGAATGGGGCATGTAGCTGCTCATTCCCGACAGGAGGCAAATGCTGACCGCACCTTTAGTCGAACTTGACGTGCACCACCTAGCAGATGTGGAGTGGAACACTAAGGCCTTCGACTATCTTGTAATTGAACCCGCTACGAGGGAGCTCATACAAGCGGTTGTGATGAATCAGTTAGGTGGACGAGCAAACAGCGACCTGATACAAGGGAAGGGAAATGGCTTGTTCTTGCTTTTGCACGGGTAAGGAGGACCTGAGCGTAGTGATGAATTACATCGCTGACACATAACGGTATAGTGGTCCAGGCACCGGGAAGACTATGACGGCTGAGAGGTTGGTACTCTGTTATCTCCGTTCCCGGAGTAGGGTGGACTCGCTAACTTGACATAGTGTGGCAGAAATCGCAAAGAGGCCTCTGTATCGCGTGACTTGCGGAGACATAGGAACAAAAGCCGAGGAGGTAGAGAGGGTAAGTCTCATCCTTGGCTCATTTAATGGTGTATCTGACAGTCAAAAGTATCTGGAAGTCGTCCTGCATCTTGGAACGAAATGGGGCTGCGGTATGGCAAACTCTCAAATCAATTATTTCTTCTGTTGCGTTAACCTATGCCTTCATAGTGGTCTTGTTGGATGAAGCAGACGTATTCCTGGAACAGAGATCTATGCACAACCTAGAGAGAAATGCTCTAGTCTCAGGTCTGTCGCAACCCGCCGATTCGATGAGGAGCGAAATGACTCACCATATTACAGTTTTCTTGCGTGTTCTAGAATATTATGATGGTAGTATCTTTAAATGTGGCCCTTTATTTGGAATTACCTACTAATAATATTGCCAGGAATCCTGATTTTGACCAGCAACCGTGTTGGCACATTCGATGAGGCCTTCAAATCACGCATCCAGCTTAGTTTGCGGTATAGCAACCTCGGTCAGCCAGAGCGGCTGCAGATTTGGAAGAACTTCCTGCTGCATCTAGACACTTTACAGAATACTGTTAAAGCTGAGTCGACTTGCCCCTCGCAGATTGCATCCAAGATAGGCCACGGCTTCGAAATCTCGAGCCTCGAGGAAAATTTAGAAGTTCTGGCCAACGAAAACCTTAATGGCAGGGAAATTCGCAACGTGCTTTCTACCGCGCGACAATTGGCTTTATTTAGAGGCGAAAGCTTGCAGTACAAACATCTGAAGAGCGTCTTGCATGAGACGAAGAAGTTTGACAACTACCTTCAGGAAGTTCACCTTGGGTTTTCGCAAGATGATATACAGAGGAACCAGCTTGCAAGATGAGGGGGAGGATGCTTGCTACTCTGCATAGAAGGATGTGGGGTTTTGTGAAGCGAGACCTTCACGATGCTCTTGCTGGGGATGACGGAAAAGAGCAATCGTTTGCAAGTCGTCTTGAAAGTTATTCCAATTTGACATAGGATATCCATGAGAGTTAGTCCCATTGGTCCAGGACAGCCTTCATGCATGCCGCCGCCGTTGCTGCCGCATAATCCTGCCACATCTTGCCTTTGTGGCAGTCCGCATAGTCGCAGATGCTCTTGATGATAAGACATGGGTAGTGATCCCAGATGCCAGCGCCCTCCATCTCGTAAGCTATTATGCCCTCATGTCTGGCAACCCTGTCGCGTTCTTCGCCAGATTTCATCACTTTGTCCGCGGATGCTATCGCACCGATGTGCACAGCTGGCTTTGGGACGGCAGCTGGTGACAAAGATAGTGCCTTAGCAAGACGGGCGCGACGTATAATATAACGGTCATCACAATCATGACATGATAGGGTTTCGCAACTTGCTTCCTCGGCGTTGCTGCAGGCTGACCCTGTACTGCATGTCTGCGGCCAGGCAGGACATTGAGCGGCATCCTTATGAGTGTGAAGAAGGGAAGCGTCGTACAAAACGTCTGCAGCGGCGCCGGGATATTCATACTGGTTGTCTTTTGCGACATCTTTGCAAGCACGGAGCGTCGTCATATATTGTTCCATTGCATCTTCCCGGGCCCTCTTTCCTCGCTGGCTACCCAGTCTGGCCAGAAACCCTCGAATCTCCACGTTCGGCCTACTGAGGTTGTCTCGCAAGCCATTCTTTCGAACAAAATGGTGTGGAAACTGTCGTCCCAGGTCATACTGAACAATTCCGTCGCTAATTACCACATCTCCGAGTATCCTTTCTGAACTGTCCGGTCCGAAGGGGACGCCGCCGCAGATGCCAACAACGAGGGCAAGTCGGATGCCGGTGAAGCTGGCACGACAGCTTGAGGCAGCACTGGCAGCAATGCCTTTTCCCATACCTGGAAGATGCACAACCACCACGTTGTGATTATTAATCGCTCCGACAGTATAGGAATTTGTGTCGCCGCGCGCCTTCCCAAATTCTTTTCGATCCCAGTATTCGTCGAGCAGGACAACAACGGCATCGGCCTCTCGAGGGATGGCACAAAATATGGCGACACCAAACTCTTGACGATTTCTAGGCTTGACAATCTTCTGTGTCCCATAGTGGGAGGGCATGGACACATGTTGCTCTTGATCATCAGTAGGATCAACGACGTTCGACTTTGATCTTGTCTGTGCATTCCCCTCGTTCCTATGTAAGGCACCGCCAGTTCCCGCATTAAATCCTCCATTGGGTATAGGGAAGATGTTTTTCCAGCGATTGACAGGATACGCAGTAAAGGCTGGCGTCGGATCTATCGGTCTCAAAGCTCGCACAACAAAGTTGGTCATGCTCCCATCGTGTACAACGAGTAGAGGAGAACATGTGATAAGCGCCACCTTGACGACTACCCGGGGACAGCGGGAATTGACCTTTTGGATGAGCTGGTGGAACTCCTGCGGCCATTGATAAGCCTCTCGCGCGGCGTCCATAGTACCCAGGTGAATGACAATGTAGAGGCCCGGCATACACGGCAATATCTTCTCAAGCACGTCAAACCAGCTTTTGCAGGTTACGGCGGTCCTAAAATCTGCAACCAAGTCCACAAGATGCGATAGCGATGGAGGATATGCAGCTCTGCGCAAGGCCTGAATAGCAATGTGCCGTAATATCTGCCACCCACTGAGCCGGAATGGTGTTGCGATGCTCTGAGGTATCGGTCGGCATAATGCACAAGCATCTGGAGACTGCTCATCAATGTACTTCGCCAGTTCGGCGCTAAATCGTGCAACCCGCTGTACAGAACTGTAGTCGCCTTGCACGTTAAGCACAGAAGACGTTCCCGCTGTCGCCCACGAAGTCACTCGATGCCAGATATCTGCAGTAGAATTCAAATTTGGGTCTCGATAGTCGCTTGTCATCTGTGGAAAAGTTCTGCGCATGCTCTCCGCATCTACGAAGCAAGGATGCATCCCACAGAAAGCAGGAATTTTCCACATAAGCGACTGATCAAAAGTCGAGATATTGATCCAATTGAAATTCTCTGAGGCAATAGACAGCTCTGCTTACTTCTTAGCATGTATCATGACGACTATGTTACCCAGTGCAGCAGGGTAGGTGTGCGTGCCAGTTATTTGCTTTTCCAAGACTTGGAGGCCAGTAACATACGAAACACCCATGTCACGAGGACACACAATCCCGGGCATCTGTGGTGAGGTGATGTTAGCTTCCGAGATCTGTCTTCTCAACTCATCCCGCAGCTTATCAAGATCTGGCTGATCCTGATTACGCGCTCTCTGAGTAGCCCCAACTCGAACGACTCCTCCAGCAGGCTCGAACATCACGAAGCTTCAAGTGTTGACGACTGCGACAAGCGAGCTTTTAAGCGGTTGCAGGTTAGGCAGGTGGATCTTGAGGAAACCCAAAAAGTTGTGTTGAGGGAAAGGAGCGCCGCATCCGTCTGCGTGAGCTAGAGGCTGATGTGTGCGGGGAACTTGCGATACCCAATCATAGGTTTTCTCCGAGACGGCATGGATTGGGCGTGCATCCTACCTAATATAGAGGTATCTTACGCGTTTATCGTTTCGTATCTTATGGTCAGGGATTAGTCCTTGGTCATAGCAAAGTTATGCGCACTCTTTCGCATGTCCATATGGGTCAATTACCGGGGAGTCTCATGTTTCCCAGTCAAAATATGGCCGATACTATCTCGAGACCGGGCATGTGTGCCTAATCAAGAACGCAGTAATCAAGGAGTGCATGACACATATTCGTCACAAATCAGTTCAGGACCGCACCACAATAATCTGATCTAGTCGCTCCGCAGATCAGGTTTGGATGACCTCAACACTTAACGCTTCCCTACATGTTGAGGCTCGGCTGCACCCGTGGTTTCGACAGCGCACCCTAAGTCCTAGCTTGCTTTCTTCATTTCTTGGGCAAATCTCCTTCCCTTGATTTTCCTCTTCCGGTACGTGTCTGCTTTACGAAACCCACGGGGCTTTAAGCCAGTCGGTTGTAATGGCCTGTGGGCAGTTTGAGCACGAGAATCTGCCAACAAGCCTGGCCAATCGCCATTTGACCGTCGCAGCCTCACCGTCTCGTGATTAAGCCCAGTCACATCTTCAAAGAGTCTGGAAGAGCCAGAGCCAAAATTCTGTAAAGGATCGGGATGAAATGACATAAAATCAGTATCCTGTCTGACATCCTGTTGGAAATCCTGGGTATGACGCTGTACTGACTCTGGCTGCTGAGAAATAGGCCTGTCGAAATCTTGGAAGCCCATGCCATCGGCCGGATCGGCAGGACCCAGGGCAGCGAAAGCATTACCAACAGCGGAGGTCCGCATGTTTGGTGATACCGGCAACGATGGTCTAGGTGGCACTATGTTAAAGCCATATCTTGAGCATTGTTCCGATGTTTTTCCCTCACTCATTGTATGTGTGTACCGAACTCTCTATGTTTGCGGGAGCAACTCCCCCTCCCTTTGTGGACTTTATTTTACTCGGATGCGGTGTCGGCTGGATTGCTGTAATCGCGGAGATGATGGAGTCGTAGCCGTGGCTACTGCGGTCGACGATATCGAACTGTTGGAGCCCGACGGGGTTGCTTTGAACGGAATCGTCCTTTTCGCTGTAAATCCTCTGACCCATGGCCCGGGCAACCTCTACAATTCTAGAACCCCGGGTGAATGAGGGCTGGTAATTGAATAGAGTCTCCGATTCAGGGCGTTGATGATGGAATATTTTTGGCGCCAGATCTGCGCATAGCTTGGACATCCGCGCCTCATGGCCCTCTGTGTTATCCTTGGATATTGTTTCTGCATTGTGAAGTCTGGGGATCTTCTGTACCTCACGTGAGTGAGATGTCGAGCCAAGATGGCCATGCCCGAAGGCAGTCTCAGAACTCTCGGCCGGATACGCGATTTCCTCATACTTGGGCAACGTATGGTTAACTTTTCGTCCTTGGGCGGCTGAGTGTGATTGATGCCGGTAGTAGTACATATCAATGGAGCCTACGTCCTGGTAGGCAAACTCTCCAGAACTACCATATCTCAACTCATCGTTTGTGATTACTGCTGGCACATGGCTGTGCGCATTATCGTCGGGGTCCGGTCCGCGAATGCGCCTAGTTCTTATAGCCATAATGACGGAACGGCAACAAGGGCAACAAGGCTATTATATGCGACGTTGGAACACCGAGGGTTTTGAACAGATACTGACTATATTAGGTGGCGTTCCGGATGCACTGCTGTTGCTGGGTAGCAAAGGTGGGTTCGATACGGTTAGACGACGATTGCTGCCTAGGGAGAGAGACTGGCGGTTGATCGTGTGTGTACATGTGCGTGTGTATGTATGTGTACGTGGTTCTCTTTATCCTTCAGCAAGCAATTTTCTGGCCATCGCGAAGGTCTGTCGGCGGGAATCAAGGAGAAAATGAAACAGTAAATGGCCAAAAGCAGCGTGGCGAGGTAAGAGCACTGCCCCGCTGGAGGCTGACTCGGAGCATTCCAGGTGGGGCAGGTGGTCAAGGAACCATAGGCTGTCTGTGATGGGTATCCTTGCTGGCGAATTAGGTGTGCGCTGTTCCCGCACATCGGCGCAGACGAATGTATGAAGGTTTGATTCCGAAAAATGAGAAAAGGGGCTGCAGGCCTCGAGCTATCTAGGGAGCGGATAAAAGTTTACCCGTTCGCACCAATCAGGGCTGCGATAGCGGCCCTGCTACCAATTTCACTGCTTGCACATCTCCTTGGCTGTCATAAGCCTGCATTTTGCATAAGATGCGGTACCGACCCGCATTTTCCTTAGTAATAACGTCAGTACGCGGCGGAACATAGGAATCCGGCCCCGCCAATTTTCCATGTCAACGATGCCGCCCATGCTGCTGCCGTGGACCCTCGGTACAATACAACAACATAACGATGTCTACGGTGCATCGAATAGCTGTTGGGCCTGGGTAGCGGCCCCTTAAGGCATCCGACGATGCCCTCAACCGGCAGGTCCGGAAGACTTCTAGGGTCCAGACGAGGTGGGGCTGTGAACAGTGAGACGTAGCGATTTGTAACAATACAAATGCTGGTACTTCTATCACAGGCAGATTCTGCCTGCCAGAAAGATTACTAAATTTTAGTAGATTTTTCTATGATTTTAATTGGCTATTTTAAGCCACAATACAAAGTGCAGGTTTATGACAGTCAAGGAGATACAATCATTGGGACGAGAAAATACGTGGTCCCGTCTGGGCCTTGCATTTTGTTATATCGACTTCTATTTCCCCCCCAAAAAATCAGAACATTATGATCAGAGGCAGTATGTTTCATTGTGGAGGGGAAATGCACCGAATCATAAATGGCATACATCCCGATTAGTTGTAGTTGGCGAAATGGCATAATACAAGCCGAAAGTGTTCCGCCATTCACTATGACAGGCGTCAAGTTGGCAAATGCCTTACTCTTGTCATTGGTGTGTCAGGCAGAAGCCTTGACAACCGCACGCTGAACCCTCGATACAGCTAGGATTTGGCCCTGCAACTGCGCCGCTGTTGTACCAAATATCATGAGCCAGGAATTGACATTGTTGTAGTACGGTCGCGTGCGGATGCTGCTGGCCTTCCGGCCAAACACGCTCCACTGCATATAATTAAAGTCCCGCGCAATACCACTACTGCCAAAGTGCAGGTTGGCGCCATTAAAGAAGTCGTTCGAGAAAATTTAGATTGCCCAGTAATAATGGTGCTGTTTTGGTCTGTTTGAGCAAATTGCGTCGTGCTCACTGCCATGTCGGAAGTCGTCGCTGTGGTGATCAGGCGTCCCGATCCGTCGTGGTTAGGTGACTGCAGAACCTGCCGTCAATGTTACAGTTGTGGTCTTTGTGGCTTTAGCTTAGACCACGATCTTAGCTTGGATGAACTGATCAAGACTCTTGTTCTGTAGGCTGTCAGTAGGTTTCCGCTGCGACGTAGGGGGGGGGGATCTGCCCGCCTGCGCCGACTTCGCCCCAGTACTGACGGGACTTGGTGTCTAGGTCATTGCCTTGGGATTCCATTTTGTTTCTGGCCAAAACTGCGTAGACCTTTGATATGCCTGGTGAGAATGTGATGCGGCTAGACTATAAGCCACGACCGAGGTCAGGAATGGCCGGGGGCGTACTAAGCGGTGGAGTCATAAAAATCCACGTTCCAGCTATGTGGCCACTTTCTTTGTTCTGTGTCTTCAAGGTATAAGATGGCGAGCATGAATAGCAGCACGTATCGTTATAGCTCTACTGTATTATTGTTACACTGATGCATGGCTGGACTTCTGCCGGCGCCAGCAACTGACACCACAGAGCAAGTTAAGAGCTGGGTGACGAATGTTCGACATCGAAGGAGCCAGCATCGTGGCGAAACTAAGTCCGAGTCATTCTCATGCCGACTTCAAGTGAAATGATGCTCTCTCTGCGATGCTTCCGAATCATTATTTACGCTGTCCAATGTGTCTGGAACTGTCTTCCGATCATGTTGCAGATGACGATGGTTTGATGCTGATATTTGGTTTTGTTAGAGCATCAATTGGAACGATTTCAGTGTAAGCCATCATTCTTGCAGCAATATGTTTTGCTTAAAGGATATCATCTCATGTATTGTTGTTAAAAATAACAGTGTGGGGGTGGGAGGGGTATTTTGCTCGTACCGGCGAAATTTATCTACATCCATAGCTAACTCATTCGAACAGACGGCGCCTGCCCTGATACTGAATGCGAAGGAGGATTCCAATGCTTGATTTTCCTCGGCAATGAAGCGAGTAATGTGTCCGCAAGCCTAGAATCCATTCCGCCGCTGCCCACCCCGCTCTGCGAGAAACCTCAAATAGTCGTTCAAGTCCCCAGCCATACTGAGAGATCCATGAAACCCTGGGCTAGAGTGGCCGTGCTGCAGGCTGGGCTGCTGGCTACGAGATGGCAGCAGGTTACTGCTCGCAACAAACTGGCCGGATTGGCTGACGCCCGCGAGAAATTCACCTTCGCTCTCGGTCACAGTTCTCTCCGTCACTTCGTCGTATCCGCCGGGATTGTACTGTCTCGAAGTAAAAGTGCGCTCGTTTCTAGTCCTCGAGGTTACGGATCCCATAGCCGAGAAGTTATCCTGAACCGCCCGCCTCTGGTTGATAACAACCGCAAGTGTGCCCGGCGCTGCCAATCTAGGGGCTTGGTACTGAGAAACCTCGCTGGAGTGACTTGAAGACTCTTCGATGGTCTCGAGGCGTTGGCATGGTGCTAGCTGACGGTTGTTAAACTCTGTTGAGTCGTTTCCAGCTGCGCGATGGTCGTGACTTCCGAGGCTCGATTGGCGGCGATTGGAAAAGGGAGATGTTGCGCCCAGGCCTATGGAATTCGAAGACTGGTCATTCAGAAAACCTCTGTTGGACCCCAATCCAACGGCCAACTGGATGTTTGATACAGCGTCTCCTTCCATTTCTGGCGCCTCTCCCATCTCAATATCCCCATCGCTACCCTGTTCATCCCTAGGTTTCTGCATGGCCGGCCCGAGAGTGACTTCTTGCGGCTCGGAAATAGCAGGAAACGGCGGTTGAATCCTGAGTCTCTTCTGAGCTTCATCGCTCTCGTCGGGTGCTTTGCGTTTCTTGGCAGGCGGCTCCTGGTTTCCAGCCCACCGGACGAGTTGGCCTTGTTGTTGGTTCGTCTCCAGCGTCATGCGGACAGGGTGAAACTCTCTTCTGTACGGGTGGCTTTGTCGAAGGCAAGGTCAAAGCGCTATATGTGATGTCTCGCGGAAGACGGAAGTGTGAAATAGAGAGAAAAAGAGATTGCAAGTCCAGAGTTAAGTGAGATTGATTGGCAAAGTGAATAGGGCGGAGGATGTTTGCTTGACATGTGTTTGTGCAGAAATGATCGGCGAACAGAACACGTGAGTGGGTGGTTGCCGTTTGCGCATGATTTCTACAAAGCGAATTCCCGCGGTGGTGAAGTGAAGTGAAGGTGAGAGAAACGGCTTGTTCTTGCAACCAAGGTGAGGTCTCTTTGTTGATGCATTGAAGTTCTCGATGATTACTGCGTTCTAGTCAACGGAGTTAAGAGACTCGAGGGTGAGAATGCGTGCTTTAGCGTAAGTTAAGCAGAAGCTATGAAATCGCTCTGTATCACTGGTCATGCTTGTGTGAATCTAGGTCTCATATTTTCCGAAGCCCTTCTTTTGCATATCGCACTACGAATATTGCAATATGAAACAACGACTGCAAACGTCACATCCAATAGCTCTCGCGGGTCTACTTTGGGTTCAGAATCATTACATTGAGCATTAGCTTACATCTGGAATACTGGAAACCTGGGCGTTTTGCTATCGCATGACCGACCCGGTGCTAGGACTGCATTTCAAAGGCCTCCGAACCCAAATTTCAGTCCTCGCGGTGTTAACACAATCCTTGCAAAGTGCTAGCTGTGCTGCTCCGTGCAGACGCATTTCGGTGGTCTTTCTGTTTGTGCAAATAATGTACGCTAGATTGAGGTGTCAGACAGACTGACAGACTGACAGACTGACAGACTGACTGAGCGTTCATGCGCCGTCCATCTGATATCGCACTACTTGTTGCATTTTGCTTGTTTAAACTTCTCGATCATGATATCAGCTAAGTGGTATACAGGTGGTATCAAGAGGCTAACTTCCAAAGCCACGGACATGGCTGATCCCGAGCATGTTCCGCGTCAGGTGAATGGTGGATAATTACAGAAGCCTCGACTAGATCCCTGTTCTAGATGAGATGAATCGTTCTCCTGGTTGCATAAACCATTCTATAGAAAGACATCACTTCTTCCAACGAGTCTTCTTCCACCGCCACAGGGGCTACATCGTAACTAGGGCGTTCGTCGTCCGAATTCGTGCTGTCGTCATTCCACACACGAAAGCCACGCGTTTGGCGGGCAACATTGAACATGCCTATACGCCGATACATCACATGAGTTCCGGCCAGACTCTGGGTCTCTTCTACGATGAGGCCAGATACGTCGTGCGGTTTAGGTACTGGGAAAGTCCACCATGAAGACAAGTCATCCCCATCGTGATATGCCGTGAGAACCACCGCCAAAGCCCGCCTGTTTTCCAGGGCATCATCGACATCGGTTCCGGTGTCGATGTCAGTATCTATCTCGATGCCACCAGGAAACTCTCGTAGCAGGTCTTTCGCTTCAAAAACCCAAGCAGTAACAACGAGCATATCGGCGCGTCGAGCGCGGCCAAGTGCACTGTCTCCTGAGTCTGTTACGGTAGCTTTGGTCCGTTGCTCGAGCTCTGCACAGGGCAAAACACCAGTCCCTTCGCTCCAAGTCAACTCAACATTGGAGGAGCACCACGACCACGATGGGAATTCTGCGTTCTTGATGGCTATTCCTCTGTTCAGGCGAACGGCAGACGGCAAAGGTCTCCATAGTAACTGATGACAAAATTCGTCTTTCCAAAATCCTTCGTTGTAAATATTTTGCTCACCAAAGAGTCGACGGAATTTAGAAGCAACCCCGGAGATGGCCGTGAGCCGGTCGCTCTCATGCGTGAGCTTCCGACCCGCGTATTTCCCCATGAGCAACAACCACTTGTTTCTCACGATGCTCATAGTATTCCATTCACTAGACTCCAGGACACCTTCAATCTGAATAGGCAGGAAGCTATCTGTGGTTGTGGCATCCAGATTAAATTTGCCAGGCTCGCTGACGGATCCTGCGCGGCATCGGAACATCATACCGTGGCTAGCGACGAAGAGACAGCGAGCGGAAAGGAGCTGCTCTTGAAAGGTCCACCCCCTGGTGGCCCACGCCGACTTGTTGATTTCGTTCTCCGGGTGGGTGTACGATGGGAAGAAGAATTGCAGCTTAAGGGGTTTTGCGGAATGTGGCCCAGGCCAATCTATGAATCGTGTAACCCACCAAGGTCGCTTACCCAGAAAACTCTGGTCTGCTGAGTCACACGGCAGCGGGACGATGGTCAAATACGCGTTTTCGTAGTATTGCATCATGCGTAGACTCTCGGAGTCCCACTCGCTAGAACCCTGGACAATGCAGAGAGCGTCGATCCAGACGTGCGAGATGCCGAGTTTCCGGATGAGAATCACGCTATCCTGCAGGGTCCTGGGAAGGTCGGTTACTGCGAAACCCGTCATTCTCGACTTCAAGTTGGACTCAACCGTCCTGGATGATTGGATGGCGGCTGAGGATCCCCAGCAGTAGCTTAGAATAGCGTAGCGTACCCGCGTTCCCTCCGAATGCACCAGCCGAATTTTGTCTCCATCACAGACTTCGAGAAGCCGAAGCGGAGCCAAATTCTCTTGTGATTTCGGGCAGTGCACATGACTGCCGCTGTTGGGAGACAGACACGAGCTAATGTAGCCCTGGACGATCTCGAGACTCTTTTCAGAGAGAGGATCTGCGCTCGGGAACATTCCTCTAAAGGCTAGAACTATGGTTAGAATAGGTGTGAATCACAGACTACTCAGTATTCGCGGGGCCTTACAATGGGCCTGGGGTCTGATGTGGATGCTGATAGGCGAGGTCAACGACCCCAATGTGATAATACCATCAATTTGGCCTGGCAGCCATTCCTTCCTGGTCTTCGCAAATTGAACTGTGGGCAAAAAGGGGCGGTATACGTTCAGCTTCAAACTTATAATCAGATTCGGCAGAGCCGCATTCGCCTCTCGGTCCCGCCGCATGGCCTCACTGGCAACCTCTCGCACGTCGGGCCCGGTTCGAACGTGACTCCAAACAACATCCTTGAGAAACATGCACATCCTACAGCCCCGTTTAATCGAGTCCCGCAGCCGTGGAAGTCGGGGAAAATCATCCTCGACGAGATAGCGCAACGGGACCACTGCATACCCCTCAATTGCGTCTCGAGTTGGCGCCGTCGCCTCCACGGCCTTATCCGTGTCAAACGCGAGGAGCTGACAGTTCTTGCAAAGCTCCTTCTCGCCTTCCATATTATCAATATAACTTTGTGGTGTTCCGGCCAGGATGGAAGGTTGCCGGCAAAGGCGCTTTTCGAGACATGCGAAAGCAAGGCTTTGCAAGCGTCAGCAGAGCGCTGGTGCTGCAACTGCGAACGGAGATATGCAGGGTGTCGGACCCGGCAGTATAAGTATCCGAAGTCCTCCGGAAACGTAAGGCTTGGCGAATCACTGCAGCCAACATCATGGGGTCGCGTACCTGACGGTCGAGTTTGAGTTTCTCCTTACTATGTACGATATGAAAACAGCCTATCCAATATTGTGCCGCATCATTTCATCACGGACAGCATCTGATGCATTGCCTAGAGGAATCTCCAAATTAGCATCATAGGTGTCGTGGGTGCTAAGAGTGTTCCATTCGCTGCATTGGCCGCTCCCTGGCGGAATGCTTTCGGCCCAACGAGCGCCTCAGATCCAGCATCGAGTGTCTTGCGTTTCATATCCGATCTCAGCTTATGATATGGTAGGAACTTGTCTGAGGAAATAAGGCATCCATCGAGTCGGCGGAAGATCGACCGCCATAGGCGCCCCTACTTCTATCGAAGTGGCGTGGGTTTAACAGGGCACGGTTCCTGACTTGGAAGACACAAGATGCATCAGTCAAGCTAAGGGCAAGGTTGATAATAATGAGGATAGGACACAAGGTTAGCCTTCTTGTGCTAGCAAGGAAGAAGATAATTCTATTGCCTATTAGCTTGGGGTTCTCCCTCAATTAATTAAGATGTCTGTGGATCTTGGGAGCACTTCCGGCTTCGGATTGTTATCCGGGCCTTTATAGACTATAGACTTGATGGTCATAGCTAACACATCCTTGCCAGGGTCTGGATGATGTTCAACCATTCGTTCTTGGCGGCCCCAATAGCGCTTATAGTGTAATTCTCTGGTCAATCATTATCTCTATGATGATATTCATTCGAAGAAGCCTCGACAGCGCTTTACACGTGGAGAATTCTCAGTCAAAGCCATATTTGTTGGCTTCAAGATAAATAGAGCCACCAAGTTGCGAGCGTCACGGTCCTGCGAACCAACTTGAACCAGTATCAACATTGGTTGAGCTAGTTTCCTGTAGAACGCATTCTCGCGGATAAGTTATCGACACGCGATTCATGAGTTCGTCGGCAGTTGCCTGACTCAAGCGCTTCAACAGCGCCGCGGAGTCGGGACGAACGGTGGACCAATTCCACCTCATTAGCCACATCTACTTTGGAGGCCCAGAATCTTGGCCCGGAATATTCCCGCCGCAATCCAGCCTTTGTCGTGATACAAAATGGTGGTTTAGCACGATGTTGGCCATCTTCACCAGCTCTATCCCACGGAGTTGCTGCAGCGTGCCCCAACGGAACAGTGCACTAACAACTAGTTTAGTGGGTAGATCAAGGGGCCAGAAAGCCGTCGACGTGGGCTGAGCCTAGCCACCGACTGACGATGGGGCTCTAGATAGAGTTGTGGTGAGTCGTTACAGCGGGAACTAATCAAACATGTCGGCAAGCTGGAAATCGAGTCAGTAGTCAGGCCATTTCCCCCGCTGTTGAGCAGCCACGATAGCAGTCAACGGGCCATCGTTGACGTCCATGCTGGCCAGATGTCCACATGAATCCACCGCGTGCCCTACGCTCAGCCCTAGATGCGTCCGAGAGAGTCCGTCACGGTGACCACACGGACCCTTCTAGAGCGCATGCTTACCTTTAGCACGAAATTTAGCATCGCGGTCGGCAGCAGGGCTCGGGAGATGGTCCTGGCTGTCGAATGAGCGAGCGTAGTGGCGTCATACTCTGGGCAGCAAGCGTTTCTGATAGACGAGCAGTGCCAAATCTGTGGGCTCAGGCTTTCCATCGCGTTTTGAGTCTTATTCGTTAGAGCAATGAATCCTCCTCCCGTTGAAGCCCCTCAAATCAGGCCCGAATGTCCAACTTAACCTACGCCATCCTGCCGAGTGCACCCACATGCGGGTTTTTCCCTGGCCGGTCCCCCCCACTTCTTAGCCAACGCGGCTAGCTCACCAGAACACCGGGTTCGCGTATGCGCACCCGGACAGGGGAAGTGGATCTTGAAATAGGGACGCCAGGGCTTCAGCCGCCGGAGCTGGCTGCCCGTTTCGGACTCTGCCCGGGCCCCGGGTTTGGAACCTGGACCGTCGCGGAGACGCAGGAACCATAGGTGGACACTAAAACGCCACACTGGAAACGATTTACGGGTTCTGTCTTGAATCGGACGAATGGACTGCGCAGTCGTGAGACATTCTGCGGCATTCTTACCAGGTCTTCAATCATAACAAATGACTGTATATGTATGTTCTGCTGCTGGTGAGTTTGGTAAGTCGCACATGAACCCAAGCTCGCTTCAATGATCGACATCACGGTCCGGGCTCCTTTTCGGGCCACGGGAACCACAAGGGTGGGTACCCCAATGACGCACCGCGCTCTCCTCATTGGCAGAGCCCGGCTCTACAGAGCCCAACTCCCTCCAATAACGGCGCGGCATGGCTAGACGACAGCCAATACTAACCGTCTGGCCAAGTGGACCGCCCCTCGGCACCAGTGTTCATATGGGGACTGCAAGATTGGATCGTCGGGGTCCCTCTGCGGGTTCTTCATGCGTCGCTTGGCTGCGGTTCCTGGCCGGCCCTTGTAGGCAGTTCGTCGCGTGGCCTGTCGTGACTCTCCCTGGTGAGATCTCGTCGATCACAGATTCAGATCGAGCGTTCCCAGGACTGTTCAAAAGGCCCTGGACAGACAGGACGACGTTGGACACGGTGTCGATAGGGAAACCAGCATGCCACAGCTGCAACTGCATAGCCCACGGCACTTAGACCTAGTTCTGGTAGGTGAAAACAAGCGTCCTGCAAAGAGCAGTCCGGCCCGAAACTAACGAGCTCAAGCGGAATCACCACGCCGCCCCTATTGTGCCTTGGACGCCCCCCTCTTCCCCCTCCCCCCGTTCCAGTCTCGCGTCACGCCAGAGTTTTTCCTCGACGCTTCCCCAACACAAGTCCGTGACCCTCCAACGACAGGTCTTCCCCGTCACAACTTCGGACGACAGGATAGCGGAAGGGGGTGTGGCGGACCCGCCGGCTCCGTATGGGAGAGGGGGGCGATTGTATCTGTGTGTGAGTCTAGTTTCACCACCGGTGTCCGCTAGCTCGCATTATAGGTTCGTAGGGCTTGGGGGTGGTTTGTCTTTTTGTTGTTCTTAATGCAACGCTGCTCTTCTTCTCCTTGCTTCTGTTGTTCTTACTTTTGGCAGGATTCGAAGTAGAGCCGAACTGTGCGTCCTGCTGGCTGCTGGGTGACCATGATGTTCTCGCTGCCGGCTTTGTTACTCGCGACGCTGATGCTGTCGTCGGGCGTTCTCGGGCAGGTGCCAGCGGGCTTGGAGGGCTTCCCTGTCTGCGCGGTATGTGGTACAGTGTTCCTGCTCGGATGTGGATGATCTCTGATGGTGTCTAGACTGGCTGCATAACGGAGGCGTTCGAACAAGGTCTTTGTGCGGCGACAAACCAGACGTGTATCTGCACGGATGCAACCTTTCAAGCGCAAGTCACGCAATGCGTAACCTCCAGCTGCACCATCCCGGAAGTCCTCGGTAAACACCCTCGCATCGATCTTACCACTGCCAGTACTAACACGCCGCTCGCCAGTCACCCGCAACCACACGCTGACCAGCTGCGGCGCCCCGGTTCGCGACCGGTCCCACCAACTCCTCGTTGTATCCATCAGCATGGCCTCCGTCGCCGACGTTTTCGTCCTGCTACGCTTCATCTACAAGGCCTTTGTCATGCAGATGGAGTTCGGCCTCGACGACTGGTTCGTCCTCGCCACGGTCGTCGCCGGCATCCCTAGCGTTGTCATTATCGGTCAGGGTCTCGTGCCCAACGGCCTCGGCCGCGATATCTGGACCTTGACGGCGACGCAGATTACCAACGTGGTCCGCAACTTTTACATGATGGCGTGGCTGTACTTCCTGCAGACTGCCTTGCTGAAGCTGACGATTATCTGCTTCTACATGCGCATCTTCCCGTCGCAGGACGTGAGGCGGCTGCTATGGGGGACCTTCATTTTCGTCACCCTTTGGGGACTGGCTTTTGTTTTGACGGCAATCTTCCAATGCTGGCCGATTTCATATTTTTGGCATCGATGGGATGGTCTACACCAGGGCACCTGTATTGAGATCAATTCCTTCTCATGGTCCAACGCCGCCATGAATATCGCCATCGACTGCTGGATTCTCGCCATCCCCATCTGGCAGCTCCGCAAGCTGCATCTACACTGGAAGAAGAAGATTCCCGTTGGTATCATGTTTTCCCTCGGCTTCTTGTATGTTCTTTCCCACTACTCAAAGCAGGCCCAGCTGATTTTTGCTAGTGTCACTATCGTCAGTATCCTTCGCCTGCGCTCCCTCGTCAACTTCGGCACTCGTGACAACGTCACGTGGGAATTTTACGATGTTGCTCTCTGGTCCACCATCGAGGTCTGCGTCGGCATCATCACGGCTTGCCTGCCCACCGTACGCATCTTCCTGGTCAAGATCTTCCCCATCCTCTCCGGCTCGAGCTACGCCAGCAGAGGTGCCTACTACAACCACTCGAGCAATCCACGATCCGGCATCATGCACCCTGCGCGCAATGAGGTCCGCATAGCCTCCAAAGGCAGGCCAGAGTCGGTTTCGGATGGCGGGAGTCCTCCCGGAATACAGTTCCAGAAATCGTATGCGGTGCAGTATAGCGATAACGACGAGTCGAGCTTGGTCCCGGGGACTGAAATTGAGCTGTCGTCGCCGCCCAAGACGTGGCAGCGCAATCCTCCGACGAATTGAAGAGTTAAGCATGGTGATGGAATGATAGGAAGCTGGACGGAACACAGCGACACGATATGTGCAGTATTTTGTATTGCTAGCAACTATAATACCAGCTATGAAAGAGGTAGCAACCCGTACGTGTATAAAAACACCGAATTTGTATATAATCAGCGAGAAATGATCATGCTCTTCGCTGCCGCCAAGCAACACCTCTTAACGAATTTCGGATACCCACTACAAGCATGATCCGATAAGCTGATAACGTCACAGCTAGAGCCACAGCCATGCCGGATTTGCAACCTCACTTCTACAATATCAGCCTCCAAATTTCAACGAGAAGCCCAACTATGCCGCTGGTCACATTTGATCAGGGCTTTGGCTTGGGCTTGGCGGTGGGAGTGATTGTCACGCTCGTCATCACTCTTGTTGTATCGGCTTTGGTACTGCGAAGTAGCGATAGTGCTGGCTTGGGACAATGGAAGCTGAACATTGACACGCCGCTTCCGAGCATGTGGATGAATGTAGGCTATTGGTATGGGCAATGATACGGACAGCAAGCACACGCCAGTTCTAACTATTGAGCAGGAAGGACCGAGATGGCCAACCGATAAAAAGATTTCCTGAAGCGTGTGCAGCATTGCTCCATCAGATTCTAGACGCGTCTGGCATCTTGACCCAGGACCACAACGAGAAAGGCCTTGCAGTCCTGGACTTGGGCTACGGGTGCGGAGATCAAACGTGGGAGCTGACAGAGCTCGTGCGCAACGGAGGTTGGGCAGGGTTCCGCTATGTCGGCCTCTCTCTCGAGAAGACGCAAGTCATGCTTGCAAATTTACGGCTCTGTCGTGAGTTCGCCGCAAAGCCAGCCAGGGAATACACCCATGGGAGCACAGTGCGGCTATTTTGCGCAGATGCGGCGAAGCCAGAGACGTGGACGCCGGCAATCGCCCAGTCCGTGGCAGCATTGACGGATGGGAGTTTTACGGAACGCTGGCTCCTTGCGCTGGACTGCATATACCACTTTTCCCCGTCCAGAAAGCCAGTTCTTCGATATGCAGCACAGACTCTAAATGCCAATTACATGGCATTCGACCTTCTCCTCAACGACACGGTGTCGACCCGAGACACGCTCGTTGCACGCGCAATCGGGGTCATGATGGGATGTCCCTGGCGGACGTTCCTGACAGAACAGGAGTACATTGATCAGCTGGTCGAGTGTGGATATGAAAGAGACACTATCCTCGTTCGTGAGATTACGGGAAATGTATTTCCGGAGTTGGTCAAGTTTATTGATCGGCAGGACAGCGCTTTGGGAGACTACGGGCTTTCGCTGGGCGGGTTCAAGCTGGCGCAGAGAATATTTGATTGGTTCAGCAGGACGAGGGTGGTCAGAGCCGTCATTGTGGTTGCTCGTACACCGAAGCCGACATAGAATTCAATCGTACACACTTTGTTTTCCTCTATCCGTTTTGTTCGATGGTGTGTTTCAAACAAAATAACCAGCTGTAGCGTAGTCGCAACAAGTCTGGACATGTTAAGGAACAGCACTGTCCAATCAATTGTAACTGGCAAGTACGCTATCAATCACCCGAACCTCTCTACTTGCGGGAACCGACTCCAGCACGGGGTGCAGCAAGGGTCTATGATTATGACAAGTGAGTAGAAGCAAGATACTTGATCATGTGAGGTACGAGGGTGGGGGTGCTAGGGATCACATCATGCGTAGGTCTGTTCAAGCATCAAGATGTGTGGCGACCAACCACATCGGTCACGACGTGTCGAGGACGCAACATGACCACATTATGTATAGATGTTCATGTATACGTAATTTCTACCGGCCTGTGCGACTTCCGCGTGTCCTTGACATTAAATTATCCTGCTTGCCGGCTGGAGCCACTTCCACAGTGCCGCTTCCTGTCGGCTTCTTCGGGATTTGTATACCCCGTGCCTGAGCCAGGCCACAAAACCTCGCCATGTATCGTCCTGGTCGCCTCACTCAAGGTCAAGGTCAAATCTCGAGGATCGCCCTTCCACACCCCGTGGTCCTCCACCACCTCTTCCCGCCTCTCATTTCTATGCTTCAAGCGACCAATCAAAGCCAATTCCTGGAAGTCGTGAGTCAAAACCTCCACGCTCCCCGCCGCTATGTCCTCCCTCGACAAATCCAAGTCGATGGGGTAAGCGCTGTTATATAATCCATCAGACGCTAGCCCGAAGGCCTCGGCGCGTACACTCTCAATCGTATCGACGGCCCACCCGGGTCGCTCAAAGATTTCAACCTGCGATGCGAGGCTGATCAACGCTTTCGAGATACCGTTGAGCCCTCGACACCACGGCGCAACGGCCAGACAGCCACGCATAGCAAGGATGAAGGAGACATGTGCGTCGGGCGCGTCGCTGTGACGAAGGACTTCGTTGATGAGGGAAACGTAGCCCGGCGTGATCAGCATCGTACAGTTCGTCGTCTCGTAGTCTCTTCTATATAAAAGAATCAACCGCTTAAGCTGTCGCAACGATGTATCAAAGGCAGCTGTAGAGAAATCCCGCTCTGCTTTTACAGACTGCCGTGCGGTGCCCAGAAATGGCCTCCAAACGTCCATCAACACAGTTTGATACCATATACTGTAAACAAATGAGCAAACTGTAAAGACGGCATGTTCCGCGCCATACTCACTGCATAATAAGAACATGGTTCGCACAAGGCTCACCCCTCCTCGCATCCGGCGGGAGACTCTCAGACCAGCCAAGGAACTTCCGATATGCCGACTGGGCGTTGGAAAATGACGAGCGACTATACGCTAAGTAGCCGTCTCTGAATGTTTCGTGGACTATAAGCCAGAACTTGGAAACCCAGGTGAAAGTGCTTCCCATGTATGGGGCTAACTTTGGTCCAAAGGTGTCTCCGGGGATAGGCAACGTAGGTGCATGTTTGATACGATGACGACGACGGAAATATATAGAGTGCACACTATTTCCCGTCAGTCTGAAGATATGCCGACTATCCGATAAGAACTTACGTGTGCCACTCGAAAGCACCCCATACTGCGTAGGATGCTGCTACCTTAGTATCGTCATCGACCAAACAAGGAACCGGAATTGATGCATCGGCACAATCAAAGAGGGATAGCCGGCTGCCTATTTCTGCACCCGCATCAAGGTAGGTCAACCCAGACCGGTCCATCCCATGGTAGTTGCAGGTTATTGCGAGGAAGACGGCCGCGGAAATATTGAGGATGGAATCCCGCTGCTTGTCCTGGTGCCACAGGGTCCTTGCTTCCTCCAATAGAGCAGCGGATAGAGTCGCTGCATGGGGTTCAAACTGTGAATAGGTAGCCTAAAGGTTGGTCAGCATGCGTGTGTCCTAGTGTCTCGAGGCCGCACCCACACAACACCAGGCAAGTACGGAATTAACGAGCAGCGGGGAGCAAAAAGGACCATGGCCTCTAACGAGGTCTCTAATGAAGAGATTTGCATCAAGTAGTCCTAGAACTGGATGCTCATGGACGAGATAGAAGGAAAGCGCACGTGCTGCGAAGGCACTGGATATGTTTACAGGCGTCCAAAGCTGAACTTTGAGGGCCTGCAGTCGCGAATCGATTGCCTGTATGGATTCGAGGGCGGGCGGCGCCAATCGCTCTCGGGTCTCTAGGTTCGGCAGAGATAATCTTGTTGCGGTCGAGGGGTCGATTTGCGATGCCATGTGCATTCGCAGCCGCTTGCGCATCCGAGATGCGGACAAGGTCGCGCGGCGGGCGCTGAGCAGCCGGAGGTAACTATCCGAGATTTCAATCGGATCGAGGCGAGGGAAAGCCTGTGGGAACCGTATGTTGATGTCGAAGCCCAAAGCCAAGCGAGCGGCGGCGTCTGGGGCCTTCTGCACTTCGGCCGGGGTAGACGGCAGAGACGGTACGCTTCGGGTGTCGAAGGCGTGGACGAACTCAGTCAGGGAGTCTTGGTTCTTGAGCTGCGAGAGCATTGCCGCTGCTTCTTCGTCCGGGGCGTTCCGTAAGAGGTCCAGCACCCGGCGGTACTGCTGCAGCGTATCCTGCAACTCGACCAACTCATGCTGGGCAATGGCCGGGACCACTGGCGTGCGGTAGACGCAGGGCCGCTGGCGACTCGCGCAAGGAGAGCATGTTGGTTTTACACCGTCGCACTGGGAAGCAAGTCGAGATGTCTTAGACGCGCCAAGGTACACACGGGGATTGGTGGCTGGGGAGACGAACCTTGGACTTTCGTTTACGACAAGGGTTGCAGGCAAAGGTGACGGCGCCCTTGGACAAGGACGCCCGGTCGGCGGGGGGCGGTTTCGAGTCGTCGCTGCTGCTGGTGTCTGGTCGCGGGAGCAATGATCGATATGTCAGCTCGTACGGCGACATTTGGCACACATGGGAGCAATACTGGAGTCTGGCGTGTCTCTTGTCGACGCGCAGGTGAACCTTGGAAGGTGGTTTGGTTTGAGGATGATCAGTCAACGAGGGTGGGCGCGGGCGCGGGCGCGGGGTGCGGAGAGGGTAAGGGGATGCAAGGGATTAGCAGCTGATGGAGCACCCCGAGGGGCGTTGGCGAACCCCTGCCTCTATTGGCCGGGGCTCTCGGAAACGGACTTGGGTTTCGATACACTCCATTGGTGCTCCCGTCGTGCTTGTGTCTAGCTATCTTGCTGTCTGAGCCGTGGCCTGGATCATTGCAGCCCTGGCTCGTAACCTTGTTAGCGCCACTGCATCCCGATTCCCACATCCCGATTCCCGAGAGTGGCAATTTCGATGCTAAAGAGGGCACCAGGAGAAATTCCAGGTCAGTTGGTGGGGTCCTAAGACGCAAGAATTTTTCCCAATCGTAGTGGCGGCTCTGCGCAATGCCTCCTTTGCACCATTTGGTTAGGATGAGCCAGAGACATGCGTCGTTCAGCCACCGTCGGCGAAGATAATAAAATAGTAGAGCAACCCAGATATTGGCAGTAGATTATGGGCTCCGGTGGTCTTCAATTAATGGGGTTGCCATATTGACATGAAGAGATACGTATGTGAACCTTGACGAAAGTTGTTCTGCATTCCATCGACACAGAAATGTGGGGTTGATGCTACTTGGAATATGTGACGACAGCATTGATGTTATTGACACGATGTATTTCCAAGAGTCACTGCGAAACTTGGTTTATTTTGTTCAGTGATGATGGATACGTTGCATGCTGCAGGTCTGAGAAACGCCATCTTTGAGTCTTCCTTCGCCAAGTAGGAAGCAAATCGTAATGCATGGCCGAAACAAACAAAACCATCCCGTGGGCGTCGCAGCACATGTCCGGCGTAGGAGGCATCAAATACCCATCCTTGGCATGCATCTGCCAGGTCTGTGCCCGTTGTGTTTAGAGGTGTCGTGCGCTAACATATAAAATATCATTCATCGCCAGCGGAGCTTTTGAACAATCATTCCTACATCAAATACACACGAGGGTGAGATTGCTTCTACTCGAGTGGGAGAGAATACTCTGTCGGTTCATTATGGCTACGTTGGGATCGGGGTGCCAAAGTGCATTTATCTTTATGCCCGACTATCGCTGAAAAGGATCACTATGACTGCTTCCATATGCGATAACCCCTCATTTCCATGTCAGGCGTATGATTTTTCGTCGATTCTGCTGCCTTTGCCCTCTTCTTACCTTGATTACTTTGCTCATTGCATCACATCGCATTGTCATCGATCATTCAAAGATATATTATTGAAGGATCATCTTTAAAAAAAAAAAATAAAAAAAAAACCTGACGCTCAAGATTTGTAGCGCGGGTGAGCTTGAAAGAATTCAGACCTCGACTTCGCAGGCCCTCCTGGTTGCTTGGCAAGGCTGTGCTTCGTGTTCGGAAATACCCAAGGATTAGCACCAGCTTCAAGTAAGCCCTCTGCAAGAGATATCGCGTTCAAAATGGACCATAATGCAACCGCGCTACGTACTGCCATGATCGACACGTCTGCTTCGGCGGAAACCGATTTCAAACGCTTTCTTCAAGTCCCCTGGCCAGATCCAGCCGCTCTTGGTGACCGAGTGGAGCTTCATCGTCTGTGCCAGAATTGTGCTCGGTTTTTTGAAAACAGACCCTTCAGCCACGAGAGCTCACTCTGCCCATTTGAACGTTCCAATCTTGGAGACTATTACCGGTTCCATGGGAGTCTCAGAAATTTCTGTAACTCGGTCGAGAGAGCTTGTCATTTTTGCACCATGATGTGGCCTATTCTGCAAGCAAAACTGGCAGCGAGGTTTGACAAAAGCGAGCCTCGAGACATAATGCAGCAATCTGTCCTTCTGAAGATCTGGCTCCCTCCCCACGGAGCTACACGTTCTTCCTCTAGTCGTCATGGCGTCGTGGATATTCTATGTGAAGACATGATGGAGGCAAAGGTACGGACATCCAAGCTTAGCTACCGTGGCGCGTCACAGGTAAAATTCGGGCATGAAAACGGATGGTATGATTGGAAAAGATCCGAAACAAAGTATCATGGAGATCATTTTCACCCTGCCCACACACATACCTCTACAGCTTCCGAAGCGCACATGGCTCTTTGCCGTTACTGGGTTGAAGAATGTTCTCGGAAACATTCGTCATGCTCTTTGAACAAGAGCGACTTTATGCCAACCCGTCTTCTTGACCTTGGCACGGACGAAAATGATAAAATCAGTGTCTGTTATCCATCCCGTGTTGGCAAAGTCGAAAGGTACTGCACATTAAGCCATACCTGGGGCGGTGTGGAAGATGCTCTTCAGCTGCGAACCACCAACATTGATGCTCTACAGAAAGGCGTGCCGCTTCGTTCTTTGCCCAAGACGTTCAGAGAGGCAGCAATAGTGGTACGAGCGCTTACCATACGATATTTGTGGATTGACTCTCTCTGCATCCTCCAAGATTCGGTGGATGACTGGACACGCGAAGCCGGCATGATGGGTTCTGTTTACGCAAACACAACCTGCAATATCATAGCTTCGGCCGCTCGTAACCCTCACCAGGGACTGTTCTCGAGCCGCAACCCATTGACTATATACGACTGCTTGGTATCAGGATCCATCGATAATGGCACATTTGCGAATCCCTGGACGGATAATAGCCTCTTCTCGATAGAGCCCCATTTAGCTACGAGAGGCTGGATCCTGCAGGAATTAACTCTTCCTCCACGGCTTCTTAATTTTTCGGCAGATGGTATTTCCTGGGCTTGCCTTCACGGCGAGGCAACTGAATTCCAGAAGGATGGCGTGGCCGTCAATTTGGAACAAAGGCTTGCATTCCCTCTCAGACGCAACTATGGACGGGCTGTCTTGGATAGGACGAGGGAATTGCAAAGGATCTTTGGTGACAGTGTGTCGCACGTCGACCGGACCATAGGGTCCATTAAAACTACCTACTCAGGTGGCTTGTCTGAGCTAAAGATCCGAAGGGCAAACAGGGGCTGGAGCGATGAGTTGTTTCCCGAAACAATCGACAGATATTGGCGCGGATTGGTGCATTCTTACACTGCTTGTGAATTAACAAGACCAGATGACAAGCTGGTAGCCCTCAGTGCCATAGTCCAGCAAATTCGGTCTTTGTCTGGATATACGTACAAGGCAGGCCTCTGGATTGAATGGATTATGAGCGACCTCCTCTGGTCAAGCGTCCATGGCCCTTCGGCGACGGCCACTACACGCCCGTCCAAGTATCGGGCACCATCGTGGTCTTGGGCATCCGTCGAGGGGCAAGTGGCTCTCCGGCACCCCGCCACTGCTCAACGAACGGAAGCCCTCGCAGACTTTCAGTCAGTCGACTGTGCCACACATCCACTGGACACTGCGGGTACAGGAAAGGTGCTTGATGCAAGTCTATTCTTATCAGCCAAGCTGCGTCGTTGGACGACTGGCTTCACAAAGTGGCGATCTCACTCTTTCTCGCTCAGGAAGGGGGACAGGTCATTTGGTGACGTATACTTTGACGAAGGAGACTTTGATCATGAAGATCCACGTTGGCGGGAGGTCTATCTGTGTCCGTTGAGGAAACAGGATCACAGCTTCACCAAGGTCGTAAATCATGCTCAGGTAAGGATTTACGGCCTGGTTCTCGTGCCTCATGCTGGAGGTCAAAATCATTATCAGAGGCTTGGAATTTTTGACATCAATATGCAGGCCAACACCATCGCGAGGATCATGACAGATGATGCAGTGGCTACAGATATCGTGCTTCGCTAAACGTCAAGCCATACACTCGCGTTTAGACAGCCTAGGGGCAAGTGCTCGCCCAGCGTACAGGACAATTACGCATAGACTATAGACTTTACGACTACTTTGATGGCAAATGATCACCCGGTACCCTCAATGATCCGCTTGAGCTTGTTCCTTATTGTGTGGTAGCATGAAAACTTTCCTCATAATCATAATCACAAAAACCAAGGGAGAGGAGCTCACACATGCCTCATGTGAGGCAATCAGCCTGGTGCATGACCATGTCCATCGACCATGTGACGACTTCACCATCAGGCAACCAATATTCCAAACTCAAACAATCCTACGCAAATCATCATCAAAGCCACAAACTCTACATCAGCGCTGCTGCAATAGTGTTTTAAAAACCCCAACGCCGCCAGCCTCACCAAGCTTTTGCCATGGCGGGGGATCGTCCGCGTCGCTGCAGCCAAGCCCCCTTATCAAACCCGCCCAAAACCCACAACATGAACCGTCCGTCCACGCCGATCATGCCTCACGAGCCAAAGACGGCAATCGAGCCGCATGTGGCATCAGGCATCACACCCCCCCTGTCCCTTGTCTGCCTGTCCACCCTCTCACATGGCGTCATTCCCCGCTCTGCCGCCCGTTGGTACAAAACCCGGCTGTCAACCCGCACATTCACTCTCATGGATAAAGATACTCGTCACAATCATCTTCGGTTTCGTCAAGATGCCAGACAAGCATCTCCCCAGGGGCCGCACCCTCACCCCCGCCGCCCGCCCCGTGCGCGCCCTCACGCCCGAACGACCATTGCCCGCGCGCCGCCTCAGCTCCCACGGCTCACGGCCCGGGGCGCTGAGCCCGCCTGCTGCAAGCCCGCGCTCGCGCTCCCATGAGGCGGCTAAACGATACCCGCCTGTCGCGAGTCGGCCGGATACACCGCGCGCCAGTCGTGAGAGCATATCGCCAAGGAGGAGAGTCGCAAGCCCGCTGGCACCGCCGTCGCCGAGGATAGGACGTCCGGATGAGAGGCTGCGTCCGGTAGGGTCACGCCGAGGCTCGTACGGCTCGCCTACATCAAGGATCAGTTCGCCCGGGTCGCCGCGCCCAGCAGCCCCAGCACGACGCTTCAGCGGCACGGCGCCTCACCAGGTACAGTTCGCCCGATCCCCGACGCCCCCGCGCTGGCGTCCCGGCGCCGAGCACCGCACCGGCACGCCTCCCAAGTACAGGCCCGTCAGCCACGGCACACCCCCGGGCAGTCGTCGCGGGTCCGGCTCGCGCCGCAACAGCAACGGCCCATCGTCGCCCGACGGCAAGGGCAGCCCCCGCGGCGGCGGCTTCTTCAAGACCATGGCGACCTTCGCGGGGCTCGAGGCGCTGGCCGGGCATGTCAACACGGTAAAGGAGTGGACCGACTGGTACAGCGATATACAGGGCTCGCCCGACGAGATGCGCGCCCTCGCCGCCCGCGTCATCACCGCCCGCGACACGGTCACGCAGATCCAGGGCACCCTCGAGGCCAGGCCGGACCTGGTGGAGGGCGACGCCGGGGAGAAGCTGCGAGAGCAGATCGGAGACGCCATCGCCAACACCAACAAGAGCCTCAAGACCATGTCGGGCCTGCTGGAGGAGCTGAGCAAGAACAATACGGGCGAGGGCACGGTGCTGCGTGGCGTCGAGAATTTCTGGAACTCGTACCGGTACAAGACGAGTTTCGGCGAGAAGCTGCAGGAGGCCGACGCCGATTTGCAGAAGCAGCTGGCGCAGCTGAGCACCCTCATGGTCAACATCTACTCGTGAGTCCCTCGTACATGCGTCGGTAAGACTCGTACTGACATGCCGTGTAGCCGCGCAATTATGAAGCCCGCCCCTGGAGGCGTGTCGGCGCCAGTTCCACCGCCGGCGCCGGTACAGCCTACAGCGCCGGCTGCTGCTCCCGTCCAACCCACGATGCCAGCTGCTGCCCCTGTCCAGCCCACGATACCAACACCGGCTGTCACTCTTCAGCCAGGTCCAGCGCCTTCGGTAAGTGCGCAGCCTGGTCTGCTACCTGTGCAGTCGCCGCCGGTCGTTCAAGCGTCTCCAGTGGCATCACCTCCCACGGCACCGCCTCTTGCCGTACCGCCTCCCTCGGCTCCTCCCAGCACCGCATCCCCGGCAAAAGATGAAAACGCACCACCTCGAGGACGGCAGCTCAACTTCTCGAGAAACACGCCTACCTCCGTCGCACCGCCGCCGCACCAAGACCCCCCTTCGCCAGCCACGTTGGCCCAAGAGGAGGAAGCCATCGCCGATCCCGTTTTGTCCCCGCCTGGTGCCACGATCCCACCTGTTCCTCCCGTGCCGGCGTCTTACATGCCCTCGCCACCTCCAGCAGTCCCTTCCACCGGTGGCGCTCCTGCTTCAACAACGTCCGTCCTCGCGCCTCCGAGTGCAAAGCCCCTAGCCGAACCACCCATCCCCGGGCCAGACCCCAAGCTGCCTTCCGCCACAAGCCCTCCCGAAACCACCGACCCCGACGCCGTCATCGACGCCCTCCTCGACGCGGCCTGGGATGGCGACCTCCCCGCCGTGACCCGCGCTTTGCGGCATACACCCCCTGCATCGTGCGACCTGAGAGGCCTCACGGCGCTGCACCTCGCTTCGGAGCGCGACCACCTCGCCGTCGCCATGCTGCTGCTGGACCGCGGCGCCAACATCCACGCGCACGCCCACAACGGCCGCACGCCGCTACACCTAGCCGCGCGCAAGGCCTCGGCCGACATGGTCGAGATGCTGCTCGAGCGTGCCGAGGCCGACCCCAACGCCAAGACAGCCGACGGCAAGACGCCGCTGCACTACGCGGCGAGCGTGGCTGAGGACGGCGACGCCGAGAGGAGGGAGGTCCTGAGGGTCCTGAGGGATTGGGGCGCGGACCCGACAGTGACGGATAAGAAGGGGGATCTGCCGAGGGATGTGGCGCAGAAGAGGGACTTCTGGGACGCGGCGGCGACCTTGAGACGGGCCGAGAAGAAGTGGGAGGATGAGCATCATCAGAACTGGCTGCAGAGGCACGGCTTGATGAAGTAGCGGTGTCTCAACGTAGGATGAATCGCACATCCATTCATGAGAAGGCCATGAGATTATGATGTAACGAAGCGACGCGTTATTGTTAGTTTACTTTAATGTTCTGTTCTACCAAGGCGCTCATCAGCGTATTCCCAAATTTTTAGATATAATCCCAACTCCTATGCGTAACCAAATATCTATGCCAATGCCTTGGTCCGATCCCAACATGCTGTAGGTCCTCTTAAAAGAAGCGCCAGATGGAGTCTGCTGACTTTGTGCTCTTGAACCGGCTGTACCACTTACACATCGGCCACAAGATCAGCATACATAGAGCCCATATCCCAAAATATCCCCAGAGATTATCGATGCCCTTGATCTGCTTATTGGGGTTCATGGGGTCGGGAACACCCGTGTCGTGACCAAAAACTTCATCGAAGGCCTGCCCTAGACCAAACACCACGAGCATGTGCGCAATGTAAAAGAACAGCGCCGTCGTGCCAAAGTCCAGCAGCATCGTGAACCGCCGCGACACGGTGACGGGTATGTACCCAAACACCCCCAGGAGGAGGAAGTTGCCGGCCAGCGTCAGGGCCCAGTAGGCAAAGTCGGGCGGGTACTTGATGACGTATAGGAAGGCCTGCACCGACACCAGGTACGGGTTGGCGTCAGGGCGGCGCTCGTTCTCGGGGAGCTGCAGGCAGCCGTCGGACAGGTTGCCGAACTGCAGGACGCGGGTGAGGACGAAGGCCGTGGTGAAGAGCACGGCGGCGAGGAAGTGCCCGAGGGCGACGGTGCGCGTGCTCCACGGCCGCGCCGTCATGAGGCGGCCGTACAGCAAGCCGAGAATGCTGAAGGAGAGCCAGGCCAGCGGCGGGAAGTTGCTCATGACGCGCTCCGTCATGACGGGCCAGAACCAGATGCGCCGGAGAATGTCCCAGAAGCTGAGGTCCTGTCTAAGGTCGTCGCTGGCAAAGGGCGAGATGAAGCTGTCGGACGTCGAGGGGCAGTGGCCGCCGCTCTCGGACATCCAGTGGTTCCACCAGATGGTTACCAGCGTCAGAACGACGAGGAGGCCATTGTGCATGTGCCACGACGTTACCTCGGCTTTGGCACGTGCTTCATCCTTGGCTGGTGCCTGGTTGGGCAGCAACGGCTGGTCGGCCGAGGGGCTGTCCTGGTCAAGGTTCTCGAACCGCATGACCCTCGTCAAAACATCCGTCAGCCACCTCTCCGTGTGCGTCATGGCCAGCCACAGCGCGCCCGCGAGGAAGTAGTCGACGGCCAACGCAAACAGCACGGGGTTCATGAACAGAACCTTGCCGCCCGTCAACACGTACCCAAACACGACCGTCACCATGGTCAGCACGCAGCACCGCACCGCAAAGTACCACAGCAGCCGGCCGCTGGACCAGCCAAGCTTGGTGCGCGAGCGGCCCAGGTACACGACGCCCATGCCTAGTAGTAGCGTGAAGCCCGTGCCGCAGAGGTGGGTGAGGGTGCGGACCGCGAAGGCCGTGGGGTAGTTCCAGCGGCGCACGACGATGCCGTCACCCTCCATGAAGCGGTTCGTGCCGTGCTCCCAGGTATGCAGCGAGATGGACAGGTGGTCGAAGGCCATGATCATCATGAGCAGCCCGCGCATCAGGTCGGGCGCCAGCACGCGCGTCTTGCTGTTGGCGGGCTTAGCGGAGGCGGCGCCGTCGTCGGTGGTCACGGCGGTCGAGGAGACGCCGACGGCAGGGAACGAGCCGTATGCGTAGCCATTGTCGGAGGGCGTGACGTCGGGAGGCAGCACCGAGGGCTGGGAGATGGATTCTTCGGTCGGTCGGTCGTCGTCGCGAGCGGCAGCCACGTCGGCCGAGGGCCCTCTCTTAGGCATGGCAAACGCAAGGGACAAGAGTCAAATCTTGACAGTGGACTAGAGGTAAAGGAGACGGTACAGACGCTGTCGAAATGCCATTGCAACTGTCAGGGAGGGAGGAAACAGGGTTTATAGCATAAGCGGAGAGCCGGCGGAGAAACAGGGTGGATTTTCTACTCGGAGTCGTCGGCATCAGAACATTCTTGTGCGTCAGCAAGCAAACGTATTTGCTGTTGCGGAGGCTTCTACAGTTAGTGTCCACAAGTCTGCGAACGGTTAGACCAA
>KL659876.1:16463-33296 GCA_000732775.1 Stachybotrys chlorohalonatus IBT 40285 | reverse complement strand
CCACGATACCTAGTGCAGCCTCTCGACTGTCTAGGAGATAGAGCCAGTACTTGTCGAGTATACACGCCAGATGTCAGCCATCTTTCCCACCTCATGTAGCCTAGATTTCCTGTGCCCACGGTGCCCATGGAGAAATAGGTGCGCCGGGACCAGAGCAGCTTGAAATAACTTGCGGGTTTGACGGCGTGCCCGGTCCATAAATACTGCTGCCTCGAGGATTCGTCACCTGGACGTTGAAAGTACCTGGGCCGCCATAGTTGAGCCAAAGGAATCGAAATGGAATCGGAACGCCTACACCCCAGCTTCTGACATCAATTAGGAAGCTGTAGAGACGGCTTGGATCACTGTCCAGGAAGCGGCTCGCCCGAGCGTTGCTTGGCGTCCACCCGCGGACCGCGAGATCACCAACCCAGGCGTAGATAGCGTTGTCCGCCTGTTCCAGCGAGACCAGATAGAAACCTTCGAGAGCTGGTACAAAGTAACCACGATGGTCTATGAGTGTTCGGTTTAGAGCAGAGCCGGCAGGACCTGTCGTGCCATAGATGCTAATGGGTTGGTCTGGATCAGCAGCCGATGTAAGCCCGCCAATGGTTGAGCTGACACCGACTACATCGGGTTGGACATCGGCGAACTGAAGCGTGAAATTGATCCAGCCAGGTCCGAAGTCATTAGCGCCAACCAAGTTTCGCCAGCGAGCCGTGTGCAACTCGACAGCGTAAATGGCGAACTCGGCACCCTGAGTACACGTGGCACCGGGCACAGTCTCGGTGGGCGTAGCGGCGGTGACGGTAACGGTCGTGGCAACGATGCCACTGAAGCACTGGCAGGCACTCCAGTACGCGACGTTATCAGGGCAGGCCGAGGCATACGCAGGCTTGTCGGCAGTCAACACTGGCGTAGGGGTAGAGGTACCATCCGAAGCACGCTTTTCGTGAACACTGCGGTTGTAAATCACAGGTGCCGTCACTGTTACAGTACTAGATCCATGGCATTTTGGTCGGTATATAAGAAGGACAAACGCAATTGGGAGGACATACGCTGGTGTGACGGTTGAGGTAGCCGTGACAAATTCTGAGCACAGTGACTGACGAGCAGAGAGGTCTGGGCTTGCTCTGGCTGTACCGATGACAGCGCGACCGCAGTTATTGTTGCATAGGCTAAAAGCTGCAGCAATGCTAGCCAAGCTAGACACGGTGACGATAGATCTCATGTTTGGTGAAGGGAAGTTGCAGTGGGTAGGGTTTAAATACCAACAGACGCCATACTTACCCCAAGGAAGGGCGAACCCTTCCTTTATATACAGGTCGCGTCCTCCCCAGGTCGGATTCCCGTTTATTGAACGGTGGCCGAACGTCTTAGTCACTGCAGCCTGACTTCGAAATGCATCCCGTAAGGGATACCATTCGAGTTGCTCGTAAGCCCCAAGGATAGAGGAGTGGCAAGGATCTGAAAATCTCCCGATTGGATCTTCGCACCAGTTCCCAACGGCTCGCCCCATTACTGCTTCATAAATTCGCTCAGCATTGCAGCAAACGGCCACGGCCTGTCTTTCAGCTTCTCAGCCCTTGCTGCAAGTTCAAGGTTCGTATTGCCAGATCGGGAGCATCCCCCCCTGCGTTCTGTATCAATATTCGATGCAGCCTCTGCGTAATATTGGCATAGAAGCTCAGCCAATATTTTCATACAATATTGCAAACCCCGATAAATCATCATACGCCTGTCGCCGTCCAGGTCATTGACCAAGTCGCGATGCGCACTCTACGCTGCACTTGGAAAATAGTCAGAGATCATCCGAGCCCTATTAGGTTTGTTGTAAGATATTTTAAACTATCTCCATTTCAGCTTTGAAACAGTGGGCATATAAAAGGCGATGTAAGTGAAGTAGACTGACGTTTTTAGCATGCAATGGGCCGTATAAATTGGGTCCGGAAACCACCATTACAGGAGACATAATTAATCCCTTTCTATAAGTTAGTTTTTCGAGATAGAATCTTGTTACTGAACCTTCCCCCTTGAATCGACCGGCCAAATTTCCTCGATAACGCCTCTCCGGTAAGCGTAGTAAAAGTCATGCAAATTGATAGTTGGATCGATATGGCTAGGAAGCATCTCAATTCTGTCACCGATTTCCAGAGACGGAGTTCCTTCCTCCCATCTTAACGAGCCATGTTCGTCGCCCAAGACACCATAAACGTATCTTGAATCCTGGCAAAGTGCAAGGCCACTATCGGTTGTTAAGGATTTGAGACCACTATCGATTGTGACTTGTCGATCGCCCTGTGAACTTATCACGGTGGACAGGATAGTCAAACTATTGCTGTAGATCGATCCAATGGCTTTGTAATCGACGTCCATAAATATGAACGAGCCTGGTTGAACCTCAGTAATGCCGGGAACAGTGGCGCAGAACTCGGCAGTGCCGGTGCCGCCTGTCGTAACAACTTGCATGTCAAACCCCGCATCCCGGAGTAGCTCTGCCGTCTCCGTAAGAGTCTTCATCGCCTCCAGACACTTCATCCGGCGCTCGTCCCGATCACGAAGATGTTGTAGATGACCTTCATAACCCTGGATCCCAATCAACTTGAGGTGGCCGAGGGATCTGATATGATGCGCCAAAGCCAAAGCCGGCGCACCAGCAGCGACACCTGTACGGCGCAAACCAACGTCGAGGTCAACGAGGACTGGTATCGGCTCATCAATGCCGGCCTGTTCCAACGCATCATTGATTGCCGCAGCACCAATATTGCTATCAACCACAATCCGTATATTTCTGTGTTCTCGAAACAGCTCGACAAGTCTTTTCACTTTGGGTGAGCCAATGATTTCGCAGGTGATAAGAAGATCCTCAAACCCCGCGGCTATGAGCGCCTCTGCCTCGCTCAACTTGGCCACACAGCCACCCGTAGCACCTGCAGCCACGAGCTTCCGCGCGAGAATGGCGCTTTTTGTTGTTTTGAGGTGCGGTCTGATGCTGACTCCAGTTGACACGAAACTGGCGAAGAGCTTCGTGATGTTGGACTCCATCACGTCAAGATCGACCACCATGGAGGGTGTGTCGAGACTGTCTAGCATATCGCCCACCTTAGGTGTGTACATGATTGAAACGAACGATATTAATAACAATATGCAGGATATCTCGGCTTCTCATCGACGGAGACTGTGAAAGACTCGATCCCAGCGAGTTCATGTACTCGATGTGTCTATCAACCCAGTTGAAAGCTGTTGTCGGCTTTCATTTCGTGCGGGGAACGAAAAAGATCGGCACCTACGTGGCAATCGACTGACCCATACACAACCGTATTTGCCGATCTATCTCCCAGGTAACGTAGCAGACGGTGCATAATATGTCAATCGCACAGAACTTCCCCGCAGTTGAGAGCACAGTGCGATGAACCGGCATTAGGCTTGTGATACCGCCTGTTGGACTTTTGTGGTCTCTTTCCTCGCTTCACCGCTCGTCCTCTTTGTGCGCGAATCCAACCATAATATAGTGGCATGCTGCACATCGAAATAGAGTTTAGCTTTCCTAAGATCATATGTATTTACTGGCTGCATAGTCATTAATTCAGATAAAAGATTGGGCTTTGAAAAGTATTTCTCGAGTTTCGTGAACAGCTGTATAGGCAACGTCAAGTATGTTTCGATAGCTTGTACCTATACCTGAAAACATACGTATTTATTCGTTCTAAATGCAGCCGTTGTGACGAATGCGCTGATAACGACGCATATAGTAAAGTGGAAAGCCATCTAAATTCCTTAGGCTGCATGGCGTAGCATTGGTGAATGGAATAATTACGGCAATTTCCGGTAGCGAAGGCTACCCTACTCATGAGGGTCCGATACTGGCCTTCTAATTAGGTCACTCAACTAGCCTCAATGCGTCTTCCACCATCAGCAGATAGCCAGAGGCAATCCTTTCTCACTACAAAAACCAGCGGAACTCGGAAACGGCAGGCCCGTCACGGAGCCTGTGTGTTGGGACGTCCGCCACCGTCGTCTTCACTCCCGCTACTCTATTCCGACGGTAATTGTCAAACATCATGTACGCTCCCAGAAGGCCGGCGATGAGACATCCTGTCGCGCCGAATACCGCAGTGGTGATGAGAGCTGTTTCGTACTTCGGACGCTCGTTTTCTCGGAAGATGTTGCTAGAAACGAGTCCCATGAGGTTCGCCAGGGGCACACCGACAGAAGTAAGAAGTACTCGGCGGCCTTCATGAGCAACATTGTTGTTGTACCATGTAGACAAGAGAACGGAGGGAGCGGAAGTTCCCCAAACCATCATAAAGCAGGCGAAGTATGCGAGTTGCAGCTGCGCCTGTACATCATCGATGGCTGCATAGATAATGAATCCGATAAATGTAAACGCAAAACCGAGCATAATAAAGGGAAAGCGAATGCGAAGAAGATCTGAGCTGAACGCCAAGATCAAAAGCATAGCAGCACCTCCGGTGTGTGGTGCGACCGTGTAGAGGTTGGTCCTGACGACGCCATAGCCCAATCGTCGAATGATTTGGGGCATGAACAGTGAAACGGATTGTAATGGAACACCCAGGCAGATTTCGATCATAAAGAAAGCGTACGTCGTAGGGTGCTTGAAGATCCTGAGCGAATCTTTAAGGTTGAACTGCTCTTCCACTGTTGACGATGAATCCACTTGAATACGATAGAATGCCAAGAGCTTCTCCTCTTCGTTCAGGAACTTGGCCTCTGCCGCACTCCGAGGGAGATACCACAAGGCAAACACGGAGAAGAGAACCGAGGCAGCACCCTCGATAATGAATAGGTACCGCCAGACGAACAGGTTTGATTCAATCTGGAAGACGCCGAATGACAACAGACCACTCTGAGTTATATCAGTGAGTACTTGGTACCACAGCTTAAGGCCAGCGTCAACTCACGAATGCATTGGCAATATTAGATGCAGCGTAGAAGATTGCCAACCTTCGAGCCAACTCGCCACGGCGGTAGAAGGTGGTGAGGTAATAAATCACTAGCGGAAAGAAGCCAGATTCGGCCATACCAAGAAAGAATCGAAGAGCAAATATTCCGCCAAAGTCGTATGCTGCCGCAGAAAGCAGTGTCATTGAGCCGAAAGTAAACATGAGGAGCGGGAGAACAAGGGCGGCGCCATATTGCTTTCCGAAGATGGCAACAACCGGAGCAAAGACGACGTACGGGACGAAGAAGATGGAGACGAGTTGATTGTATTGTCCCGGTTGGAAGTTCAAATCTAATAGCAAGTCGTTACTATCACAGGCCTTGGGGCTTTGCGCTCTAGGCGCAAGACATCAAGTTGCCAGATATGGAGTCGTACCTTCTGTCAGGCCCGCGGTCTCGGCGTGTCCTAGATTCCCTTTGTCGAGGGCATTGAAGAAGTCTGATTCGAGTCAGCCGTTGAACCAGAACTCAACTGGCTCTGCGAGGAGGCTGGGCATTTACACATAACGGCCAAGACGGGCAGAATCCGCCAGTCGAATTTGGCGCAGAGTTTGCGCTCAGCGGCATGGTCGAGTACGCGCGCTGTGTTTCCGGCGTCGCCGCTGGTCTCATCTTTGAGACCAGGAATATCGTGCTCTTCGTGACGGGAGTCCATCTATGTAAGTCAAGAGATCACACCAAGCGTCTGCAATCGCAAGATTGAGGCAATGAAAGCATAAGCTTGGTTGATAACAATTGGGCGGCTTCCTGGGTTCGCACATCGTAAAGAGGGGTTGTGCTTCATATGTATATCCTTAAACATCTAATTCATGGTACATTCCATCCTGTAGAAGGCTGTTATCTTTGGCACTACGTCGAGCTTGTTCATCACCGTGCTACCCGCACTGTGTGCATCGACAATGATTACCGTGTTTCATTCTGCACGCGCTGTAACGTGATATCTGACGTCCACAAAAATGTCGCCCGATTTCGGCATTTGTTTCTTTCTTCCTTTTCCCAGTAGACTGTAGTCATTGAGCTTCCGCAGCATCTCTCGGGCGTAAGGGAAACTCCTTGACGACAGCCGCAATGACCCCTCAGCCGCCATACCCGTTACATGAATCTGTCATTGACAGAATCGACGCCGAGTATGCTGACTTTTACAACAAGCACATCTTCGACAAGCAACAAGTGCACTTGCAGCCAATCCAAGCTTCAAGAGCCAGTGGCATCCTCATACCCGGCAGTGGACCTCTTCATAATGACAGCATGTATTTTGACTACTCGTTCTCCCGCGTGGAGAGTGAAGGACCAGACGTACGAGTGAGATGCTTTACGCCTCAAGGCTCCAAACCCGCACGAGGATGGCCGGTCTGCATCTATTTCCATGGAGGGGGCTGGGTGCTGGGAACCGTTGATACAGAAAACGTTATTGCGTCACATCTATCTGCCCGTGGCAAAGCTGTGGTAGTTTCGGTCGACTACAGGTACCCTCGTCCTTCCCAAAGTGCGACTTGAGCCTTGACAACGCTCCAGGCTAGCCCCAGAAGACCCTTTCCCAGCAGCAGTCCTTGATTCTTGGGAAGCGGTACTTTGGGTGATTGGTGAAGGCAAAACGAAGCTATCCCTTGACATATCTAAGATTGCAGCAGGTTAGAATCAAATCATCATGCATGAGAGAAGCAGCTAACGACGTTGGTTGACCGTCAGGTGGTTCATCCGCGGGCGCAAACTTGGCTGCCGTCATGTGTCAACGAGCTGTTGCCCGAGGAAATCCTAGGTTTTCTTTACAACTCCTTTCCGTCCCCGTTATGGACAATACCGCTGACACAACCAACACCATCTCGTGGAAAGAGAACCAATCGTCACCAGCCTTGCCAGCGCCTAAGATGCTATGGTATAGGCATCATTATCTTCCGAATGAGCAAGATTGGTCTCACCCAGAAGCAAGCCCGTTGTTTTGGGAGGGCGATTGGGCCAAGCTACCGCCAGCTTGTATGGTGCTCGGAGAGTTGGACGTTTTGCGAAGTGAGGGGGAACAGTTTGGAGAGAAACTTCGATTGAATGGGGTTGCAGCGGACGTTCACATAATGAAACGTCAGCCACATCCATTCATCGCGATGGATGCTGTGCTCGACGCGGGACGGCAGGCCATCAGTTTGTTTTGTGATGCACTGTGTAAGGCAATGCACAGCGATGACTGAAATGCCAACACAGCTGTTACAAAGGGTCACTATATGATAAAGAAACCTGTCATAAATAGGTACACGAAGAACCGAGAAAGCCAAAGCTTTCATTCAAATGAAATTCCAGTAAATGTTTACTCCAGTTCAATTTCTATCTTTAGAAAGGACAAACACCGCCTGTTTCAATATATTTGTCAGCTGCCGTCACGTTCGCCACGCAAAAGACTTAGAATGAGCTTCGCCGAGCTCTCCGGGTTTCTTGCAAATCCTCTGCCCTTGCGTGCCTCCTCGTCTGGATCCCGTAGGTTGGACAAGGCAAATCCGGGATTCAGGATGCGAAGGTTGAGGTTCAGGTCCTTTGTTCCAAGTTGCTCGTGCATAGCAGTGCGTGCCCCACTTCAGGCGGGCTTCTTGCGCCCACAAAAAGGATTGACAAAGCAACGTGGTTGGTGGCTGCCACGGGTGCAACAACCTGCATCGACTCACTTCCATGGCTTCGAATAAAAAAAGCTAATGAGCGAGGCGGGCTTAAACGAGACGAGCGAATCTTTACTTACCCAGTAACCAACGGTCGAACGGTGGCAAGGAAACAGCCCCTTGATCTCCTGAAGCAATTGCAATCCCCTCGTTGCGCACTGTACAGGTGAACCAGTTCCATGACTTCACTGCCCATCTCACCACACGTTATACACCTTGGTTAAGGGAGTCGGATTCTAATCATCAGCTTCCAGCTTCGGTTGCCACAGCCTGTGGTCCTCAGCATAGCCAGAATCTCCTCTCCTCTGGTTCTCATGGAGCAATTCGATACCTTCGTTGCGCGCCTCACGCGCACTGACTAGGCCAACAAGGTCCACACCTTCGTTACGCATTTCACCGCATGTCAAGTGGACGAACGAGTTCCAGACCCCCAACAGCCAGCCCTCACCATCGCCAACAACTCTGATGCACTTGGCCCCCTTTGCGCCTCCCAGGCGATGAACATCAAGCAATTGCAGCTCGACCCCGAAACGTTGACGACATGGCTAACGAGTCCAATGCGCTTGACCCTCTTCACGCCTCAGAGGGATGCTAATTGCGCAGCTTTTTATTGTTATAGCCTTACATGTGCAGGGGCGTGGGATGAAAAATGAAAGGAAGGATTGAGGAGTCACGAGGACAGAGGACATAGCTTGCGCGAGAAATTATTGCTGCTCGAGGATTGCAGGATAGAGGATAAGGATCACGGCAACAATCGCCCGCGGGGAAGATCAATGATCTCGGCTGTGTGCCAGTCGCATACGCAACTTTGGCATCCAAGCTAGCCATCCTCTTCTACGCATCGAATCATCAATTTCTTCCATCCTTACGTCTGCACCGATGCATGCCATTGCGCCGTGAATAAAGATGCCCCTGCTTATATTACTGTCACGGACACACTATAGCAGCAACCGACGTGGACGTCGCCTATCTTGCATGCTATCTTTCAACAGAGAGGGCTTCAATGTTTTTCTTTTCCTAGTCAAAATGCTTTTCCCCGGTCACTCAGGCCCCTAGTGTACTTCGGCTACATCGAGGGGGTGACTGAACTCACGACTTAACGTTAACAGGTACTCTTCAGACGGACTTCCGGACTCCCTCTTAGAACTCTCCATCAAGTTATTTTCTTAATTCTACCAGAGCACGAAGATATAGAAACAATTGCACCTCTTATAGTTATTTCTTTGCCAATGCTGTACATTCTGGATCCAGTCCTACCGCAGCTTGAACATATACTGTTTGATGCACTGCGAAAGCCGGGAGCACGAATCCAGAATCGTTACTTTCTCTTTTTCACACATCTACGACATATCACTTGGCTTCGGTACGCCCCGGCGATGGTGACAATACTATCACTAGCCACGAAAACTTCCCTAACACTAGCAACGCTTCAAACCATCCCCAGGGCTCGTGAACTTACGTGGCCAGTAATCACTCTGAAGGCGAAGCCTAGCGCGCTGAACAATCACTGAAGGGGCTTCGGTGGTTGAAGACTGCCAGCTGCCAGCATCGCCGGCTCCTCGATTGATGCATCGAAACAATTTCCATGACCTGCACGTGATCTGAACGCGTAACGTATTTGATATCTCTCGCTTTTCACGAAAAAAAAAAAAAAAAAAAAAAAGGTCGCAGCTTCTTTCCTCTCCACAACACACTTGGTCACGATATTCGCATACACAGCAACAGCAACAGTACAATGCGAAGACGTTGAGCACGGTATGTATTACATATGTCTCCTTTTATACAGCATTCGCGTCTTTACTTTCACTTATTATGTTTATCCGCGGCCTCGTCGCCGGCCAATCCGTTTGGGGGGCATGGCGGTTTGACCGTGCATCAAAGGAGGCTGATGAGGCCGCGTTGGAGGCCGACTTCAACGCCTCTTACCGGGCTGCCGGTTTTCCTACCCCTCCGCCTGCCCCCACGGTCCCTGGATCAGCGCAGGGGCTTCAGCAGGCGACGAACGGGGCTGAACAGATCAAGGTTGAAGTGAACACGGATTCGGACCAGGTTGATGAGATCGACTACGATTAGTTGTGATTTTGTGTCTGGGCTTTGTCTCGGGTGTTTTTGCTTGTTTTGAAGTTTCAGACACTGGCCGTTTTATTCAGACTGCAATTTCCTTTTTTTTTTTTTTTTTATGACAGAGCTGCGGCTCAACTTGCGTTGCTAACTTTGTGTTTTCAGAATTGATGGTATCTTCGGTTGATACCCTTTCCTTTCCATCGATGTGCCGAGCCGCGATGAGATTCTACAGCGTACTCGAACCGAAACCGAGGTATCAAGGGCGCGTTATCTTGTTATGCTTTCGTTGGGTGCACAACTGGTCTACCCCTTTTCCCCATGCTATGCCGTGCTGACATGGGATTTTTTGGTCTCTGCCGCAAGCGAGTGGTTGGGGTGCGTTAACCAACGCTGACCAGCTGTGCTTCCCTTTCTATTTTTTTATTTTCTTTTTAAAAATTTAATTTTTTGTAACAATATACTGACTTTTTCTGACCCTGACTCTCCCATTGTGAACTATGTGGCTACAACTGAGAGGTGACCCTGTCAATGTAGAATGCCATAGAACTTTTAAGTCCACCCCGAAGCAATCATCGTATCAGCCAGCTCGTAGCAGGTGAATTCAGATCGCCAGAAAGCTTCGCGCATCTTTTGCTCGAAGAGAATATGCTTGGTAGAGGTTATGCCGGTGAGCCCCTTCATATGTCAAACAGCTGGCAAGAAGACATGTGTATCCGGCTAGCAGAACCAAAGAATCACACTAAGCACATGATCCCAGAGCCTTCGATTTTCATTGCCATCATAATAAAAACCCTCTCGAGTTTACCTGCTGTTTTCATCGGTCCACTCGATCTCCTACACCCGTACGTCAACGCCGAATACCATCGATGCAAAAGGATTCCAAGCACGCCATTCCCGTTTCGAAGCTTTACATGCATTTAATCTCCTTGATTGAGACTGTTAGCTATCTTGGTTATGTTTGGATACAAGATGCACACATGCTGAACTGGCCTCATCATCCGATGATGCGACACCAACCACGCCATCGACAACCACAAAAACCAGACCGAATACAGGGAACTGGACAAGGATAAGAACAACATGGAAAGAGCCAGCACAGGCCCGTGGAGGCGGACGAACAAATATGAGCAAACACTGATGAACTACTCAGGGTGCAATGCTCTAGTTGTGCTTCATCCGGCTCCTCCAATGCAGCTCTTAATGCGCATCACCCGTTGTACTAAACCTTTTTTCTACTTATCACTCTCCTAACCGATGTGCCGCCGTATCGGTCACCCAATGGTCATCGCTGGCGGATCTTGGGAAGATAGACCGGAGGCAGCAGCTCCAGATTACGTACATCAAGTTATACCCTACGCACCCACTCGCTTGGACATGCGACGTATAAATCGTCTCTTTTGCAATGTATCCGGCTTGTGCACATTCGTGTTACCCGTACTGTGTGCATCGCCAGTGATCAGTGTTTGAATCTCACCCTTGAAACGTAGTGTCTGACTGCCAGGCTCGGGTTTATAAAGAAGTGAGAAGCCCTGCAAATCGATCTTTGTACCATCATTGGCCTTTGTAAATGTTACAGGCTTGACCGTGGCCATGGTTGATACAAAAAGTTGAGTCGAATCAAGACAACTTTGTGGAGAGTTCCCCCCAGTGCATATTAGCTATGTATCCGTTGCTTTGATGGAGCTTGAAGCCTTGCTACCCAATTCTTATGACATGTCTCAAAGTAAATGCTTATTGCCATTCCGACGTTAGTCCTCATGCAGCTCAATGATTGAGACAATAAATGACGTGATCTGGTAAGTGTCACGCTTGGGCTCACAAGAGAGTGAATATGGCACGATCTAGCAACGATCTTGCTGCTTGCCAGCCAGGGGTCTCAGGGTGATGTTTTCACTTCTTGGTCTGTCCAAATCTCTGCTCATATCTGTGCCTTTTTGAGATGCGGGATCCGGCTCATGACGGTACGCCAGTCACAAAGGTGGCATAAAAAAAGGAATATCTAGATCTTTATTGGCCAAGTCCAGGTAGAGCTCGGCAGCACTCAGACCTTAATGCAATCGATCACATTGTCAACCATGTAGACTCAATAGGTCACAGTGCCCCTGCGCACTTGCTAAAATGTTTGTTGCTTGCGCATTTTGTAGGACAGAGCTCGATTCAGATGCCATTGATGCGTCTCTGGTGTGCATTTATGGCACATTCACCTCTCGCCTGACAAAAGTCCCCTCTCCTCATCGTCCGTGGGTTTTGACGTCTCATTCGCAGCATTGTGCTGTTGCAGGCTTACCCAGACGGCCGCACCGATAATTAGCGCACTCCCGATCCAACTGGGAGCTGGGGGTAAAGTGCCCCAAACGACACGCTCGATAATCAAGGAGAAGATGATTTGCGTATACTAAGTAAAAGTCAGATTGGAAAATAGTTCAAGGAGTGTAAAGCATAACTCACGATGAGGTTCGTGGCCCTGCCAGCCTTTTCTCTTTGTAGCCCCTCGGTAAGGAGGAACTGCAGCATGAAGCCGGAAATACCGATAGACACGATGAGCAGCCTGTTCATGTCAGTCTATCATGTTCATGTCTTGAGAAACGAAGAGAGCCTACCACTGGGCGGTAGATTTCGGAACCTTGAAGGAGAGGCCGGGATGGATCAGGATTATGAAGAACGACATAAATGTGGCAATCATGGCAAAGTAGTTGACACTTATCAGCGAGTGGGCTCGTTTTCCAATGACACGGATCGTCGTATATGCTGTTGCGGCTGCAAAGCAACCAGCAATGGCAAACATCACAGCCACAGAGCGCTCAGCTGGCGTTGCTGCGACGGGAGGGAGGATGCCGAATGGTTTGAACTGCTCCGGAGAGTTTTCCGCATCGTGGCTGGGGAAGAGAAATGTGGGGCGGGCAATGAAAAGGACGCCCACGAAGGAGACGAGGCCAGCACTTGCTTCCTTCACGGTGAACGGTTCCTAGGTAGTGTCAGTCCTGTTGGCTTGGCTTTAGTCTTCTCATAAACCCACTTTTAGAGCCACCCAGCAAATAAATGAGGTCAAGGTCGGCACCAGAAACGTGATAACGGTGGCGTCCGAGATATCTAGGTACGACAACGAATCTTCCAAATTTTAGCTTTTTCATCTGCCTGATGACCCAAGAACGGACTTACAATAAAGTCCAAAAAGACCACAGGATCCAGCCATTCCTCTAAGGAGGAGCAGCCCGCGGACCTCACGAGACCCGAAGGGAAACCCAGGGACCTGCTTATACCACATGTACAGGATACAAAACATCATAGTGAAGCCCATGCGCACAAAGATGACCTGCAGAGCATGGAATTTCTCCTCGAAATTTGTCTCTAGCAAACGAGTCGTCATGTTCATCTACAAAATATGTGAGTGGGTTACTTGCAATACACGAGAGGAATAAGGAAGCCTACACTTGACGCAAAGATTTGCGCAAAGAATACCAGCAAGAGACCAAAGTTCTTGTCGTAGAAGGCCTTGATGGAACGCTTCCATCGCTGTGTCCGGCCTTCGTCGGCAGCATTTTCAGCCGGTGGTGCGGCGGCTTCGGCGCAGCTGGGAGATGAGGCAGCGGCGGAGCCGGAAGATGTTCCGGTCCTATCTGCCTGCGCTGTTTTTACTGTGCCATACGACATTACTCCCAGCCAGTGGTAACGATTCGGAGAAAAAAAAGATGAAGCGGTTAGAGATTTTCGCGCTGGTGAAGTGGATTAGTGTCCCTAGATTTTCCAGGCGGGGTTGCCCCAAGCCAATCGGATTTGAGGCCCCTGTCGAAGGATGGAGACTGATGAGCCTGGAGACATTGCAGTTAGTCAGGGTTCGGCGCATGAAGAAGCTTGTGAATAGATGATCAACATCATACTGAGCCATGAGGGATGGAACTGACTGATGTTGAAATAGACCTCAGCTTGATGGACTATGCCGACTCCAGAGCGCATCCTAGCATTCACCGGCGAGACCTTGTTCTGTCTTCATCCCACTTCACTCTGCTCAAAGCGGAACATCGCCTGGACAAGAGTTTAGTTGTACACTCTTGCGGCATCAATGTAAAGTGCAAGGTCTCGGAGCCGCAAGACTTTAGAACCAGCTCTATTGCCTCACTCGAGACTGTCCTCGGACACGTGCAATGCGGAATTCGAGAAGTTGTAGAAGTACAAGCTAGGAATAGTGAGGAGTGTTCGGTGGGAGCTAGGCGAGATGAAAAGCACTCAGATGGGCGGCTCGGGCCACTCGTAAACTATGTGCAGCATGATGAAAATGAGGCCCGCGCCCCTCGGTGGCGGACATGTCTCATCCCAACAGGATCTTGTGGCCGTGATAGCTGAAGCTGAAATTGCGACACGGGTGCTCGTCTCTGAAAGAGCATATACTGTCGGCCTCACCGTGGAGGACGAGCGCCTGACGCGAAGCGTCTCTCCTTTTCCGGCCTTCGTCTATTTCAACGTTTTTCAAAACATCACACAGGCCCTTTTGCAAGAATCCTGCGCTCAAATATTTGGTTCTGCACGAACAAGCAGTGAAATTTGTGGCTCCGGCGGTGATATCGATGACAGCGTACAGTGGGAAATTCTAGAGGGTTAGGGTGTAGAGGACGGCATCCTGCGGGTGGGAAGGTCGCGGTTGTGGTTACTTCTGAAGGCCTAGCAAATGGCGGATCCTTTCACTTCATGGTGAGAGTACAGATGCTGGCTGCTACGAACATTCCATTGCTCGGTGGTCTATGTGTTAGAAACCAAGCGCGCCTAAACAGCTACAATGCAAAAATCATCGAACCATGTTACACCGCGGATGGGAAACCCCTGTCAGTATTGAGAGACCCACTAGAATTATCATTTACTGCCGCACCATAGAAGATCTTCAATCAAGTAGACTATTCCGACTCTAGTTACAGTACATTCCGTTCTTTAATTGGTCAATCTGCCCAGTATGCTCTATATAGCTCTAAACTACTCAGCCTGTGCACCAACATTCTTTCCGAATCTAGTCCCCTCTCCTTGGGAAGCGCACAGGTGCAAGTGAAGTCTTTGGGGTGTTCGACAACCAGCGCAGTCATTGGCGCGCATTCTGGTAACCCTCTTATAGAATTATGATTCGAGCGGGAAACTCTATTCAACCGCGTCGTCAGCTCGGGGTTGTGCTTCCTTAGATAACTCTTTAAAGCTCTAGTTCTACACCGCCGCGGAGCTGCAGGTTCCGGGAAAAGATAGGAAGAAGGTAGCCCGGCCAATTGTCACGAATAAACCTAGCGGATCAAGCCGAACAATAGTGGCGTTGCCCTTCCCCGCCATGCCACTCCGAGCCTTGGCCTCCGTATTCTTACTTGGGTCTATTAACCGAATAGCTAGAAACGCGGAGCGGGTGGCTCCGGGAATTGACAAGAATTTGGCCCAAGTTCTTCACAAGGTCGGCTGTGCCGACGGATTATCTATCCCGAGGCCGGGGCCGGGGCCGAGCCGAAAACCCGGTCATTATTGATTCAGGCTGTTTCGCCACTAGACTAGGTTTACATCTAAGCCGATGAACATCTATATACTTGCTCATCTGCTCCTTTCCCTTGATGATCGACAGCCTCTCCGTTTTGTTCAAGAGACAGCATCAAGATGAAGTTTCTTGAGACGACCGCCGTGCTGCTGGCTTCGGCCGCCGCCGCTGTCGCGCAGAACTGCGCCCTTCCGTCTACCTACCGCTGGACTTCCACTGGTGTTTTGGCTACCCCCAGAAATGGATGGGTGTCCCTGAAGGACTTCACCACGGCTCCTTACAACGGCCAGCATCTCGTGTATGCCACCATGCACACTGGTCAAAACTACGGCTCGATGGCTTTCGGTCTCGTGTCCGACGTCTCTCAACTGGGCTCTGCAAGCCAGACCGGCATGACCATTGGCTCCACCGTTGCTCCTACGCTCATCTACTTCCGACCGAGGAACATCTGGGTGCTCGCCTACCAGTGGAGCTCCGTTGGCGCCTTTGCTTACAGGACGTCGACCAACCCAACCAACCCGAACGGTTGGTCTGCACAGCAGTCTCTCTTCACCGGGACTATCTCAGACTCGCCTACCGGCCCTATCGATCAGGCCCTGATTGGTGATAGCACAACTATGTACCTGTTTTTCTGCGGAGACAACGGCAGGATTTACCGTACCAGCATGCCTATTGGCAACTTCCCGGGCAACTTTGGTTCAGCCTCGACTGTTGTCATGAGCGATACTCGCAACAACCTCTTTGAGGCTGTACAGGTTTATACTGTTTCTGGACAGAACAGATACCTCATGATCGTCGAGGCTATTGGATCACAAGGCCGATACTTCCGATCGTTCACCGCGACGAATTTGGGTGGTTCTTGGACCCCTCAAGCTGCTACCGAGAGTAACCCGTTCGCTGGAAGGTCAAACAGCGGTGCTACTTGGACCAATGACATCAGCCACGGCGAGATTCTCCGATCTGATCCCGATCAACGCAACCTCATTGACCCGTGCAACCTTCGCCTGCTGTACCAGGGACGCAACCCCAACGACAACCCCTCCGACTACAACCTCCTCCCGTACCGTCCTGGTCTGTTGACCCTGCAAGGAGCAACAAACCCTCAACCTCAACCGACCACAACCAGAGGTAGTACTCAGCCCACTAACGGAGCATGCGCTGCCATGTGGGGTCAGGTATGGAGACCTATGAGCGTCCTTTGCCGTGTCATGTTCTAATCAAAGCTCTAGTGCGGAGGTCAAGGTTGGACCGGCCCTACATGCTGCCAGCAAGGTACTTGCACGGCCTCAAACCAATGTAAGTCTAATCATCCGCGTGCCCAATGAGATAGAGCTGACGGTGTTTCAGGGTACTCGCAGTGTGTCTAGGGAAACCAAGAGATGCTAGCAGGTTACGACGTATTAAGTTGAAAGCATTAGTCTTTAGATGTTTAGGCTTAATATACAGAAACCCTTCTGTGGATATATTCTCCCACGATAAATCTTCCGCTCAGATAACAGATTTGTGCTTTGGCTACACTGACCCGGCACCATGGGCAAAAGAGGTAACACGTACCAGTATATGCAGCTCTTGGCATGGTAATACAGTGAATACCCATTGCTATAAATATTTGACGGACTAGTATCCAGCTTGGGAATGACATTCTGGTGATAGGTGAGCATGTATGGAATACGCGGCAGATATATTGGT